>JAUMHR010000082.1:3576528-3607781 GCA_032361145.1 Enteromius fasciolatus
CGGGAGGCGGGCACACTCTGTCAGTTTAAATCTAGATTAAAGACACATCTCTTTACTCTGGCTTACACATAACACACCGATACACATTTATTAATCAAATCCGTTAAAGGATTGTTAGGCTGCATTAATTAGGTCAGCTGGAACCGGGAACACTCCCATTAACACAGGATGGCATCTACGCTAATATTAGTCTGTCTCTCTCTTATTCTGTTCCTCAGTCTATATCCAGATCAGATGGTGTATCAGCACAAAGAGATGATCTTCATCTGAGACCAGAACACCTAGATGAGCTCCGTGGACAGATCACCGCAACCAGATTTACACAAACACTATAAGTCCTTTGCACAATCTGACATGTGCTTAAACTGGAAATTAGGTGCTGGGCATCTGGCCAGAGGAGATTTGACCCCAACTAAGCCTAGTTCTCCCAAGGTTTTTTTCCCCATTCTCTCATGGATGGGGTTTTGGTTCCTTGCTGCTGTCGCCTCTGACTTGCTTAGTTGGGGGCACCTAATTTCTAGTGATTATCATTATTTTGATTGTGTCTGTCTCTGCATTTGATAAATAAATCTCGTCATTATACATTACCATCACTCTATTCTCTTATTTGATAATGTTCAGTGCTTTGCTACAATCTGTATTGTTAAAAGCGCTATATAAATAAAATTAATTGATTGATTGAAACCATTAGAATTTCTGTGATACCTGTAGCTTCTATTGGGCTTCTATTGTTTTTTTTAGCAGGGACATTTGCGTTGTATAGACCTGATTTCGGTAGTAAATGAAATTTATACTGCAAAGCTGTCACCGGGGCATTTCTGAAGCGTCTTTGCAGTTTAATGCTACCCAAAAGGTGGCAAAAAGTAATTTTGGTAAAAATTATTTTACACAAAAACTACAGCCTGGGATGGTCCAAGCAGGCATTTATTTTGTTTATCATTTGGCATTGAGTCTTTGCACTGACTTTTGAGCAGGCACAGAGCAGCCTTAGCAGTGTTTATCAGAGTTTCAAGATTATTTTTAGTCATTCTTACAAAGTAGTTTAGTCTCATTTATAAACTAGTATAAAGTGTAACCTGTGTTAAAGTCCTTTCAAAATTATGTTTATTCTTTAATGAATATGGCAAATAAATACATACATACATACATACACAAGCAAAACAGACAGTTCACAGATAGTTACTGAACAATATTACAAAAACAGTATTATAGATCCAGCTCATACACAGCTTAGAAATACAAAAATATAACACTATTAGTCCAGCAGCATTCATTTGATTTAACAAATGTCTTGACATGATTCAGAATAATATGGAATAAGTAATAAATAATAAGTCATCTTATACATCTTAGGTGCATATTAAGAATATATGTTTTTTTTAAAATGTATACAATGGTGTTCTGTGTCCAGGTAGATGGAGGTGGAGACTGATGGGGTGATTATCACTGCCCTCCTTCTGTATCTCTGTGTAACTGAGTCTGGCCCCTAAAGAACTTCAGGGCCAAAGTAAGATTGTAATTGAGCCCTTGAGCCCATTATCTCTGTACTTTATTCCAAAGGAACAGTTAACACACACACCACTGTAAGTACTACTGAAATGTAGTGGTACGATAAAAAAAAAAAAACTCTCAAAACTATTTCTATTGAAATATTAATAAAATACATAAAGTAAGATGTAAAGACTTGTCATGCATGTTAAAAATTACCCTGGGTGAAACTTACGAAATATCCAGGTCACACTGCAAAAAAATCAATATACATTTATAAATCTTGTTTTTTGAAAAATAAGTCCCGAAATAAATTTCGTTTTTGCTTAAAACGCAAAAAATATGATTTCATGATTTCACTGTTATTTTTGACTTGTTTTAAGCAAAAACTTGCTCAGTTATTTTTAGATATAAGAAATTTGTTCTGGAAAACAAGACAAAAGTAATATTTTGCTGTGTATATTTCAACCGAAAATTGTAAGGAAAACATGTTTTTAATTTTTGTTCTAAATACAAACCAAAATAGAATCAATTCCTTATGCAGATATAATTTTCTGTTTTAATTTTAATTTTAATCAAAATCTTGAAGTTATATTTAGATACAGCTCCTTACAATCACACAAATCTTCATAACATTAAATAAAATACCTATAAAATGATTTGGCGTACAAATAAACTAAATCTATAGCAACACTACCTTACCTACTTTTAATACATTTTAACTTATTGCAATGTCAGCATACTGAAAACAAGCTTTAACTGGGAAGACTTGAAATTTTTTTGTTTCTTTTGTGCTCGTGTCAGTGTAAGACAACTTTAAATTTGGTTAGTTTATGTTAGTTTAGCTATCCGGACATTAACAAATAGCGAAGAAGGTGGTATGCTGGTGCCGTCCTTAGACAGAAGATGAATGTGACGGTATCCTATGAGGAAGAACAAAACGTGCTTACTATTAACAGGAGGATCAATTTTTTATGCATTTGGTGGAACGGAGACGTACCTGGCTGAATACAGGTGAAAGGGAGAGTGAACTGTCCCACAAAGTCATTCTTTGATGTTTTATCGTAGTCCTCCACAACAAACCGTACCAGCGCTAATTCAGGGACGTGAATTGTGAACTGAAGCGTATCGTACCATACTGGGTTAAAACCTGCAGAGACAAATAGCATTTGGAATATTTGCACTTTTAAAAATCAATTAGACACAGGACTACTTAAGTCAACTGCTCACAAGTGATTCAAACTGACAGTAATATGCAATATATAAATCATCTACATTCTCTGTGAACCTTAGCCCATGTCCAAAACCAAGACTTGTTACAAGTTTGTTTCATCTTTCGAACGCAACAAGATCTCTAGGCTTAACTGCGTCTAGGCTTTCTCAGTCTAGACACGACTCCGTCCTATACGTTTTAACTGACCGTTGTTGTCAATGTATCTGGTTTCCTGCTTGGCCTGGTCCAGTGGTACGCCATGAATTTCCACCCGAACGAGGGGATCTATGATTGAGCCCTCCTTGATGTTTACCTTGGGAAGCTGCTGGCCGCTGATTACCTGAAAAGATCACCCAGAATATGCAGGTTTAGCATATACACGTCATAACACTGGGACATACACTGAAATTCAGGTGGTTTGTACCTGAATCGACAGGCTAAGCGGCTTGTAACCATCGTTTTGGGGGTTTTCTGGGTCAAACATCTTGTCAATGTTGCGCATGAATGCTGGTTTCAGTACATAGCCACAATGTCCGTTCTGACTGAATATGCCATCATTGAGATCCATCTCAACCCCAGCGGTTTGAAAGTTCAGAGCAACTGAGAAGAGAAGACAAGATAAGACAAGACAAGAGAAATAAGAAATGGCTACAATATTTACCACCATTTGTATTAGTAGTTAGAGATCCTGTCTAAACATTGTCTATTGGAACATTTGTCATAGCTAAAGAATGGTAATTTAGGCTGTTACACTAATGATGTCTTGCCTAGTTAACTAGCAATGCTGATCAACTTTGCACCATCTTGGTTGGAGTCATGAACTAAGAAACCAAAAGTCCCTTGATTTTTGGACATAGAGAGGTCACTCTCTAAGTTTCAGAACTCAAAACTTTCTTGTTACTCTAAAACCAGCTTATAATGGATGCCAGGTTTGAGCAGGTGTTGTAATGAAAACCTGGCAACCCTGGTCTATGGAGAAAACACTAAAGGTAGATCTGATGACAAGACAACACAGTGTAGTGCCAAGTTGAGGAAAAATTTGATCTGAACATTAGGAAAGAGTGGATGAACTTGAATTTGAATGAAGTTCTAGACTACGTCAGTAAGAACCTCATCCTTTTTTAACTGCATTTTGCTGCGATTTTGTTTACAAAAAATGGAATAATTTGATGCCATATGATTAAGCATGCGTCAAAATGCATAGATTAAAATGCATTACTATTCCCACAGGTTGAGAGCTGTAGTTCCAACTACGTAAGTCTGTTTGCGAATGTTCGTTAGAACTATGGTTTCACTATGAAAACACAAAATCATTAAACCATGTTGGTAATGGTGGAACTTGCAACAATAGTTGGCTAACCTTGCTTTTGGGAAACGTACCCCTGGTCATGTTGGTATAGTGTTCAGCTGACTTAGCCAGTCTCCTAGTACGACCAGCTAACAAGTGCTTATAATTTCTCCCTAAAACCAACAAACCAAATTAGCCTAACCAGCTTGATGGTTAACTAAAACAAGCACATCACTTAAAGCCCAGCTCACACTGATTTTTAGCCACGATTTGGCCGTCTAAGACCAATTTTGAAATCCTAAAAGATTACTATAATCCTAGGATAAAATCAGTAGTCTATGACCCTTAGGGTGTACTCACACTAGGCAGTTTGAACCGTGCCCGAGTGCGTTTGACCACCAAAGTGCGGTTCGTTTGACTAGTGTGAGCGCTCCGAACCGTGCCCTTGTGCGGTTCGTTTAGCCGTTCCTGGCACGCTTGGAAGAGGTGTGCCAGAGCACTGTTCAGTTGGACTCAGGCGCGGTTCGCATGTAGTGTGAGCGCTAACTGTGCTGGAGCACAGAACAGGACGTGCGACTAGGGTTGGGTCAATAGACGATGCCAGTAGTATGAGCGCTAACTGTGCTGGAGCATGGAACAGAACGTGCGACTAGGGTTGGGTCGATAGACGATGAGCTGGCATCGTGATCCAGCAACCAGCTCGCGAAAAACACCCTTAACCTATGGCGGCAAATCTATGCCATTAATAAGCGAGCGTGGTAAACAGATGTACATGCGAAGAAACTGGGCCCGCAAGCTCATTTCAAACCCTCGCATGCGCTTGATATGTCATCAAGCACTCGCATGCAATTCAAGCGCTCGCATGCTCGATCCTCTCTCAGAACTGTTATAAAACTGTTATTTTTGGCAGTCGTGGGGCGGGCTTGGTGTTATAGTTACAACTAAATACCCCCAACCGCCAAATACGATGTCATCGTCCATCGCAAAGTTTCACATTAGACATCGTACGATGCCAAATTGGTCGACAATGCCCAACCCAACAACAGCTGATTAATGACCGTTGCGATCAAATTTGACCTATAGATTCTTGATAGCCAACATTTCAGCCCCATGTGCAATCCAGCATGTGGTCGTTTAATAATGTGTGGGTTGATGTAAATCATTTTTAACACATCTTGACTGTCATACAGTCTGATATTAATAACAACTGAGATCCCACAGTGTGACAAGTACAATCTTAAAGGAAAGAAATCACACTTTAAGCTATAGGATGAGTTTTTAACAGGCTAGCCCAGGGGTGCCCCAGCTGAATTTTGCAGGACAGTCGATCGCCAGGAGTAGGATTGGGCACCCCTGGGCTAGTCAGACTAACTCTAGTTGACCCAAGAACTAGCCATTAACCACATCAGTCTTAATCACAACTATCTTGTAGGTAGTAATGCAATGTTTATCAACAGAATATATATAAATATTCCATGAAAGCCTCATGAATCTTAGCTGAAGCAGCTTAAACCAGAATCTCATATCAATCTCAGACTCTTTCATATTGCAACCATTATTTTGTAACCTGGTACACTCACCAATTTGGCACCCTGCGTTCCACATGTCCTGTGGGTTGAAGTTGGATGAGTCAGTTCTCAAACCACTGGGGTAAACCCGGCTCAGCTGACGAGCGTTATGGAGAACAAACTCGGCTCCTGTAGCGCAGGGACATGCAAAGTAAGACAATACAATTCTCTAAAAAAATTATTCATGAGCTGTTATGAGCAGTCAGACTCATGTTTCCTTTACCTGCCTCCCTTATGTGTTTCCGGGCCTTAGACTCCGTGAAGGAGGAGATCTCGTAAAACTTGGAGTGAATTTGAGAATGCTTAAAGCCGCTAAAGTGGACACTCTTGCAGTAAACCACACAGTTCGACAGCTCTTTAGAGAGACGCTGCTTGGATTTCTAGACAGTACAAAAACAATCTTTAACAGGTTAGAAAAACAATTTCATGTCCACCTGGTTTTCATTTTCACCCCATGGCGTGATTTGCTAGTTTTTAAGCTAGGGTACTCTGTCTTGATTTTTTCAAAGGGATTGTTGGCATTTAATATCAGAGAACCACTTTATTTGCTTAGTTGTTAAGAAGCAAGGACTGGTTTTACTAGGATTTTAACTAGCTCAGCAGCATGGAAAACCAAAAGAAATGGCTGTGTTATTTGAGGATGGTGCTAGCTAGATCGTATGATGTGGTTTTACTGCATGCATTCAGTTCTGCTATCTAAACCATTGAACCCAGGACTACTTAAACAATGTCATGACAGACAACCCTTTGGATAATGAGGCCAGGTATCCACCTGGCTTCATCTTACACTACCATCTGTTGGCTTCATTCTTGCCAACCCACTGTGCCAACTTAACATGATATTCAGTTTGCTAAGAGTGGTGTAGCCTAGATCTAACCAAAGCCAGCAAGGGTTAATCCTGAGCACTGAGCAGGCACTCCTATCCCTGAAGTAATAGTACTGTACACCACTCAGGCTAAATTTGTTAACTAAATGAATATTTAGCCTAGTAATTTGGTCCAAACCAGTTATCCGGCAAGTGCGCAATGCTTGTGTGCAAATTAAAAGCAGCAAATTTCAAGGCAACGTTTTTCCAGTTGATGAGTCAACAGGATGACTGTATCTTGGATTGGAGAAACCAAGAGAGGTGATCCCTGACTGCAGCTAACCAGAGTTCAAAGAATCAAATGTCACTTGGTAACAACAGTGCCAGCAAATGCACATGGTCACCTATCAGATAGCAGAAGACTACAGAAGATATGCTGTTTCTGTTTTATCTCTGACTTTCTCTAGCTTTTTCTTGTTATCTACCCAAGATTGCTCCATTGTCAACCCATCCAACTTGCATTTATGCTTTATACAATCTACCCACTTTCAGGGCCACTGAGCATTTTTACCTCCCAATATTTTGCTATATTCAACATGAGACAAGCTTGTCTGCATCAGTTAAATTGCTGACTTTTTTCACTTGAAATTGGCACAAAGTCAGAATCGGATCAGAAGTGGAAGTTTCCAGGGATGATCAAATCGAAGTGTTACGTAATTAGATTTTAATCTTGCGGTTACAGTCATGGCAGACTGTAACTCTTACTCAAGGACGCAGCACAGCAGAGCTCTGATGAAGACTTGATAAGACTCCAAGTGGGACAAGACCGCTATTCAATATTTTACAATATGCTGGTTCACGAAGAAGCCAAAGAATTTGTGTCCTAGACATGCCCCGTTATCTTTAACATTATTTTGTTGTTAAGTACTAATTAGCCATTTATCTGTCCAAGAGTGATTTAAAGTGGAACCAGGTTAGAGAGTAACCTGTGGGTGTTGGTCTTGTTAAAGGGTACAACAGTTGTAGTTTGTAAATCTACCTTTGCCAGGGTTCAGACACTTTACTTGGCTACACCACTGCATTGTTTAAGTGCAAGGTTGTGGAATTCATCTTTATCAATTGATAAATTACTTCTACCATGATAAGAAAATCTACACAAACGTCTCTCCTGAAATGCATCACTGTACCTTGACTCTATGCCGTATGCTGTCACTGCGATGATGGTCATCGTCTATTTCAGCAGTCTCCTCTTCGTCGCTCACTTCGCCCATCAATGGGTCATCCACCACCCCATTCATGCTATCCTCTAATCCACCTATCTTCTTTCCTTTCAACAGAATCTTCCCTTTCAGATCCTACACACGCACAAATATGCAGAAGATACAATTTCATCGGCAAGCATCTGGTGTTGTCAAAAGTACAGCCAGCAATACCATTCGGGACAAAAAGTTTTATAAAATCCAAATCCAATTTCTGTGTGCTTCTGTGTGAGTGCTCGGTGAAGAGCGTGAAGCGATGATCATTGTAACCAATCACAGTCACTGAGCGTGTGAACACATTGACCAATCAACACTGTCTAAGAATCTCAAATGTTAAGGGGAAATGTTTTTAATATTTTTGTACCGTATCACTTTTGACAACACTGCACGCATCAGAAATCTCATACAGTAACAGACTTTTAACAGTGGACAAAGAGACACACAAATTAGGTATTCCTTAATTGGTCAATTAAGGCTAGACCTTTATAGCTGGCAAGAATTCACTTGTTAGCAAGATTTACCAGAAACACCTAGCCTAAGCTAGCCTTGACAAGCAAGGTATTGCATGCTTGTCTGAGCTGGTCTTTCTTAGCAGGGTCGTTTGCTTTAATAATTCAGCATGGGTATGTTGCATGGACATAGATCATATGGCTGCTGGCCCAGGTGAATGGCCAGAGAAAGTGAACGTATCCTGGAGAGGTCACCAGACTCTGAACTCTGATACAAACGTCTGCTCGTGGGGTGGAAACTTAGAGATCTTTGACTCTTCAAGATGAATGACCAGCACTAGACTTTACTGCTCATTAACCAGCAATTAAGTGAACTTGTCAAGTGGAAGTACATGTTTAAGTGACTTTGTGCTCTCCGGCTCACCTCAGGAGATGGGAGGCCGATGGGAATCTTTCCATCTAAAGGGCTTTTCAACAGCTTGTCTCCCAGGATCTGGGTAAGGTGTTGGGCCATGACTTTCTGCTGCTCTACACTGCAGTGGTTCTCAATGGACAGGATGACAGGGTACTGCGATGCCTGTGGAGGGGAGAGTGTGTGTGTGTGTGTGTGTGTGTGAATATGTGATGGAGTGAAATGGAACTCTCAACACAGAACTGCGGCTAACACACTGCCAAGCAGGGGTCGACTGCTCTAGATCACATTACACCGAAACAGAAGGGCATGGTGCCCTGGCTTGGCGTGAATCTGGCCCCAGTTTGTCACACAAAAAATGCAAGCTAGTACAGTACTATAAACCAGTTTAGAAAGCTTGAAGATGAAGAAAGAAACCAAAAGATTTATATAGAGAATTAAGAATTATGGACACCCCTTTACAAAAACGTACTGTGGCACCATGGTATAGTAATACAATCAGATGACAATACTATGTTTTTTTTAAATGTACCATGCATGTACCTTGAATTTAACATGTTTTTAAAAATATAATAGAAAAAGTCCATAGGTACTTATATCAAGTATCATTGTTTTTCCTACATTTACCAAGGTAATACCATGATTTTTTTGTTTGCCATGTTAATACCATGTTTGAAGTACCTGTGGTATTATCATCTATTGCCATCAGTATATATATATTGTGGTACAGCATTGTTTAAATGAAAGTTATAATGGTAATGACATGTTGTTTCAAAATAGTACCATGCTAATAAATTATGTTGAACAATATCCTAATGCTAATACCATGGTATTTACTGACTTAACCATCTGATAACACCACTACACCATGGCACAACCACAGAACATTTCTGCTATAAATGTACAGTTGTAAAACAGTGAATGAAAACAAAGCCATAGTTTGTGACATACTTTGAATGCATAGTTGCCCAGAACAGTGACAACATCCCTGAAGAAGATCTTGGAGGTGAATGTGTGTCCATGGTAGACTATTGGTTCTCCATTTGGGCCATCCCAGCAGTCCACTTCTACACATCGACAGCCACGTTTCAGTGCTCTAAAACCACACAGTACAAATTTCTGAATATATTGAAGAATTGAAAATAATGCCTACTTCAAATACGTTTTCGAAAACAGGTACCGTATGTAGCCTTCCACACTGCTGTGTCCTCTGATTTGATCTTCCAGAAGGTATGTGTTATGAGATGACGATATGAAGTAATGACAAAGAGGCTGAGTCATGTCCTGGTAGAGTTCCACCATAGCAGGGTTGAAGATAGAGCCTTCTGGTGAGCTCAGGTACATCAGAAAACCATCAAATGTCATTGCTTGCAGCAATCTTGCTATAGGAACATAGGGTAAACAAATTACTGCATATAACGCAGCATTAGGAAACCTAGAACTATAATTTATTGAGTTTAAGAGTTTTAGAAGTTAATCATTTATTTGGGACACAATCCCAAACCAAGAACGATGATCTAAACAGATCAATGGCAAGTGGAAAGTAAAACCTTTGAAGAATCTTGAGTAAGAAAAGTACAACCCTGTTAGTTACCTGTATCTGAAGGTTCATAGCATTCAATGAGTTTTAGTGCATACTGCTGATCTCCGTCCTCATGTAGCTGCTCCTCCCGTAGGAAATCGTTCAGATCTTGGAGCGTTAACTTCTGCCCATCACCCGAATATTCCTGAAACACTCGCAGGACATCCTCGCGCTGGGTCAACATCTTATAGAACAGCACAAACTCATCATCTTCAAGGGTCCCTGATTGAGACTTGTCTGCCATCTGCATAAAAATAGAAGTCTCAAAATTTAAAAATACAACTACCTGGAAATGGATCACAAATAATGGCGTAAATGTGTCTAGAGTCTAAACTGTCATTGAACTGAAGCTACATCAAGTGGAAACGATAGAAGAACCGTAGACTGGCCATAAATGTGCAGTTACCGTAAAGAGACGAAGAGCGTGATGCTCGTTCATGTCCACATTCATCATTTTCAAAAGATCTCGGACCTCCTTAAAGTTCATACGTCCATCTCTGTTTTTGTCTGCCTTTTTAAACCAATCACAGATCCATCTGGAAACAGCATTTAAGGGAAACCCAAAGTGCTTGGTATGATTTAGCAAAAAAGAGCTCCTTTCAACTGGTTTTAGGGTTATGTTCAAAAGCTGGAAGTTAAGTGTTCAAACTAGGGCCTTGATCTTCAATCCAAACATAGTTAGTGATAGATTTAAAGCTTTGCGGAAACAGGAATGTTGTCCAACTTAAATAAATCATGTTGTAGGAAATGGGTCAGATGTGCTGCAGTCTCAGTGTATTAAAATGTCCTTTAATGCCTTTTAGCCTGCTTGAAACCTTGTGTGTGTAAGATGGACAGAAGGTGGAATGATAGACAGGCAGATAAAGAGCGACAGTAAAGGATACTGGTCTAGTTTCTCTCTCTGCCCCATGTTCTCCAGGTTATCGATGAGTTTGCGTATCCCTTTAATCCATGATTGCGCTTCCCCTGCTGATTCGGCCACTAGGTCCAAGTTGCCTCGTCGACCACGAAACACAAGGGTGAAGCAGCGGTCAGGTGGGAACTCATCAGCAATGCTGAGCAGAACCTCAGATTGATGCCCTTCCCGCACAGCTTCCACATCACCCACAGAAACTACAGACACACATAACCAAACATTTACCTAACTATCCTCTGACCCCCAAAACAGTGCTTCTCAACTCTAGCCCTCAAGTTTAGCTTCAGCTTTTATAAATCTCACCAGCCTTCGACTTTCTAGTGATCCTGAAGACCTTGGTTAGCGTGCTCAGGTGTATTTGATTAAGGTTTGAGCAAAACTCTGCAGAAAAGTGGCCCCTGTGGGCAATAGTTGAACTGCCCCAGGACTTGGAGACAAGGCCATACCAATATTTGGCCTATTAAGACACAAACCCATACAAATGAAACATTTCTGTGGTCTCGAGAGATCTCAACACCAAAATAAACCTAGATTATGACTCAAATTTGACCCCCACCCAAACGCTACATCCAGTCTAGAACAGGGGCGCCAATCCTGCTTCTGCTGGATCAAAGAGTCCAACCATAATTCAAATCTAATCTAGTACCTAAAATAGGTCATCACGGTCTTTGCAATCACTAGAAACTTCCAGGTAGGTGTGCTGAAGCAAATTAGAGCTGAACCAGGACTCTCCAAACCCGGTCCTGGAGGGAAGAGTTTAGCTCCAACCCTAATTAAACACACCTAAAGAAGCTAATCAAGATCTTATTCTGTGTTCATGCCATCTCATAATTACCGTAATGATAACACGTAATTCCCAGATGATAACATGTGACATTTTACTCATAGCTTTCTATGTTGTCGGACTCAAAGGAAGCGCCAAGTAGCTTCAAAATTAACCTGATGGCGGTCATGTGGTACATCTGTCACTGGTCCAAGTCGTAAAGCTGCCTTCACGTCATATTGTAATTTTGAGATGACAACATGTGACATTCTCTAAATTATGTGATTCTATGGCAACAATTTCAATACCAAAGCCCTCCATGCTCCTAAATGTGTAATTCCAACCTGTGTACTCAGGGTGCTCTGACTTGTTCCAGTGACAGATGTACCATCAGGTTTATTTTGGCGCTACTTAGGCGCTTCCTTTAAGTCCGACAGCATGGAAAGCTATGAGTAAAATGTCACGTTGTCATCTCAGAATGATTGTAATTACTAGTTGGCATGAACGCAGCATTACTAGACATACTAAAAGCTTCCTTGCAGGTGTGTTGATGCAAGTTGGAGCTAAACTCTGCTGGACACCGGCCCTCCAGGACCAAGTTTGGACAACTCTGCGCTAAACTTTTTGATGATGTTAGCCCCCCAGGAACAGAACCTGGTCTAGAGCAGGGTTGGGCATCTTTATTCCTGGAGGACCACTGTCCTGCAGAGTTTAATTCCAACCTAAACAAACATATCTCAAGGAGCTAAACAATTGGCGCATTTGACTTGAAGAAGGGCTGCGCAGAATTATCATTGTATGACATCAAAGTACCGTGAGAGTGATTCGAAAGCGTAAGATCATGTCTGCTGTCTCATCACTCTCACTGTACTTAGATGTCATGCACCAGGGGTCACCAAGTTTGGCCTTGAAAGGCCGATGTCCTGCAGAGTTTACCCTAATCAAACTCCTGAAGCAGCTAATCAAGGTTTTACTAGGTATACTTGAAACTTCCAGGCAGGTGTGTTGAGGCAAGTTGGAGCTGAAATCTGCAGGACATCGCCCCTTCAGGATCAAGTTTGGGATCAGGATCCCTGCCATACACTGATCAAGCACAGCGACGCTTCAAGTCAAACGCATACATTGTCTTCAAGACTACTAGAAAACTACAGGCAGGTGTGTTTGATAAAGGTTGGAGGTAAACTCTGCAGAACACTGGCCCTCCAAGACCAAAGTTGTCTAGCCCTGATCTATAGGTTCTTCATACTTTAGATGATGGCTGCTATATCTATGCCTAGAGTAATAGTGCAGTTGTTTAAGGCTGTTTATAAGAAAATTTGATCCATGGACTATCACTACTGTAATCTTAAGTAGGATGCTTAAACTCAGGTTTCTCTTTTAACAGCAGAGTCTAATCTTGCTCCTGCAGGGCCACCTTCCAACAGAGTTTTGCTCCAGCCCCAATTAAACACACCTGAACCAGCTAATGAAGGTCTTCAAGATCACTACAAACTTTAGGAGGGTATGTTGCACTTCTCCTCTCCAAGGCCTCCAGGAGAAGCACTGGACACCACTGGCACATGGGACCGTTCTTGTAAAACAGCATATTGCTTAGGATAAATGATTAATAATTACAGACTGTGGAGCCTGTCCGCGCTACTTACAGGTGGAGTGTGCATTTCCTGCTTTCTTGCTCTTGTACCAGATAGTCATGCAGTCTTCTTGTAGCCGGAAATAACGCTGCTTTTTCCATGTGCGAGACTTGATTTTTCTCATCACTGCACCAACAAACATAGACTTTAGGTCATCATCAGCCTGGATACCTGAGGAGCAAGACAGTACAGGAGACGCAGAGGGCGATGAGGGCGAGGAGGGGTCAGACAACAGGTAATGCACCTGACCCAGATTCTAGCACATCATTGTAAACACAACACGCTACAAACACCCCCTGCCTCTCATGATCAGATAATGAATGCTCCTTTTGTATAGATGTGAGGCTTTCGCATACATTTTATGACGTTTTATAAGCTTGTGTTGCTAGTGCCCTAACACTACCAGGTGAGGTAATAAAAGTATTATTTAGATATGATTTAATATTTAGATATTTAATAATTAGATATCATTTAGCCCTTTCATCAAGCTTTCCAAGTAAAAACCTCCCAGTAGTTCTAACAGTGAATGATCTTACAATGTATGTGGAGCCATTTAAAGGCAATATTTACCAAATGTAATAACCTCTGTATCACCAAAAAGTGTATATATCGACAATCTACAATAGTCTGTATAAGCCTCAATAAGTACAACAATAAGTCAGTTACTACAGAACAAATAAATACGCTGAAAACAGTCAGGGATTTAGTAGTTTAGATGTAAACTTACGTAGGCTCCTTTCAGTAGAAGCCATTTGTCGTTCTGTCATTTTTTAGGCGTCTCCTGAGAATAAAAACGAACTGACTGGAGTAAAGAATATTAAAAGACATCATACATTTCACAACAAATGCTTATACAATAACATACAATAACATTTATGCCTGTAAATGTTAAAAGCATTCATTAAAAAGGTATACTTGGTGCATCTTCTAATATAAAAAGCTAGATTTTTTAAGCATCATTTTCATTAATAAAGGGAACAAGCCATCAGCCTTAATTGCACACCACACAAACGTGGAAAAAAATGTGAATTATTCAGATACTTCTGTATATTTTTAAGAAAGCGCACTGCATTAGTAATAATATTAAATACAATTTTTAAGTCTATGTTCCTCCATGCAGCTGAAAACCTTTTGACGGCTTTTAATCAAATGTAAGCACACCCTCAAACTAATCTTTTCAGATGGTATAAATGGCTGTTGTTTGGGCTCTAATACAGGGAGCAGCACAAGAACTGTTGCCTCAGACTCTCTAATTTTTATGGATCTGTTCAGTGTGAAAGCATCTCATACTCAAATACTGCACAGGGATGCAAAATCGGCCAGAAAAAGTCACACATTATGAAGTGAATTTATATATGCTACAAGAATAAAAATAAGAAAACTGACAAAATGACCTCAAGCTAGCCATGTGAGCAGAGACGTGTTGTAATTCCCAGCCAAAGTTACCATGAAGATTCAGGTTTCACGTAGGCCAGTCGCCTTAAACATGGCTGACAAAATGTCCAATGTTGCTAACGGGTTACTAACAAAGACACGCTGAACTCAAGCATGTGTCGTGTTTGTTGTTAGTTGCTTTTACAACTAATTACTAAAACTCTCGTAACACTAATATAACATATTACACCAAGTTACACCAAGCTACAAATAACAACAAGAGTGTCAACAATAGCAGTATGTTCAAAACACAAATGATAAATGAATAATTACTCTATAAAAGATACATAAATATGTACAAGTATTAAAAATACCAATAACAGCCATAAGCAGAAAGACAAAACAAGCAACACTTATGAACAGGTATTCTGTATCTGTAGATAAACTTTCACAGTCAGTTACTTCGGTACAAGAATATCCACTAATAGTTGCTCTTACCCTCTGTTGGGTCATAGTTGGATCTGTATTTGAGTTTTGAAGTGGAGCATGACTCAGGAGAAGCCGGTGTAATGTGGCCCCGGCTGCAACAGAGCCGGACTGACTGTCCACATCTCGCCACAGCTGATCGTACCACAACACACCTCCCTCTGACGCACAACCTCACACCCACAGCAAAAACATGCGACCCGATGCCCACAAGGGCCCCTTGTCATCAAAGTACACTTTGTGTCTCCTCTCCGTCTCTGGGAGTCAAACCCTTCCCTCAGGCTGCTTTGTCTTGCGTCTCTCCGTCCAGTGCAAACATAAAACGAGGGTATGTCAGTTTTGAGGTGGAAACACAATCCGGCGCATTGCGTAATTGGAGTTACGCAATCCCTGCGGTGTGACAACTGAAGCTTTAATAGTGACCGAATAAACGTGCAAATGTGCAAAAAAAAAATCCAGACCCTGATAGCGCACGTGCATCACAGAGACGTCTATTTGATGTCTGCATTTACATCTGCAAGATGTATTTTTATGTTTGCGCATCTGCAACACATCCATTGGACGATTCCTATCAGATGTCAAATAGACGTTTAGTAGACGTCTTTAAGATGTTTATGATTTAGAAAGTACGTAAAACTGACCCCTGAAAGACTTCTGCTAGATCAAACCATCTTTAACAGACATCTTGCGTGTGTACGTGTGCATGAATTCACAGAAATACCATTTCTTGTTACTGATTGGCTGCAATTATCAAAGCTTTTTGCATATTACGTTATGCCGAATGGAGCGTTTTTGCATTTTTCTGAAGTCGCCTCTCTGATAGCACACATACATCAGAGACGTCTATTTAGCATCTGCAAGAAGAGTGTTGGCATCTACATCTACCATCTATTGGATGTTTCCTATCAAATTGACATTTATTACGTCTTTAAGATGTTTATGATTTAGAATGTATGTGAAATGCCACAAATAATATAAGTTGTCTCCCTGATAGCATGCATGCATCACAGAGACGTCTGCAAGACGTACTCGGATAGCACAGGCATGTCTGCAAGATGTCTTAAAGATCACTTCATCTGCTCTGTACAAATATCTGATAGACGTTCTTTTTTTTACATGCATTCTAAATCATAAACATCTTAAAGACATCTGTTAAATGTCTATTTGACATCTGATAGGAAACGTTCTATAGACGTGTATTGTAGTGTGAATATTTACTTGCTCAAGTTAAAATTACACACTTATAAGTATGAGGTATTGACCTGACCTGAATCGAATCAACAACAATGCTAGACTCTTGCTATATGGCTAAGGCGGCATTATAAGCTGCTTTTAGCATGTTGCTATTTGGTTGCTAAGTGGTCCTGGTTGGATGCTAGTATGTTGCTTACTGGACCAAGTACTACAAGGTGATTCCTAAGTATGAGCAACAGAAATAGTGTGCTAGCTTTCTAGTGATGTTAAATGAATAATCGCATACGTTTTTGTTTACATAATATATGAGTTTGCACTGTATATATTTATCATGTATATAAAAATACACACACATGCATGTATATTAGTGGTGGGCCGTTATCGGCGTTAACGTGCTGCGTTAACTAAGACTCTTATCACGCGATAAAATATTGGCGTTAATCTATTCACAAAGTTGTGTTGGGAGCTGGGTCTATACTACGCAAGCCATGATGAGTTTTACCTTGATAGTTTAGCGCGGATGTATACCTAGCCGAATTGCACTGTAGCCCTATTCAGACGGGACTAGTTTTCTAAACTACTTTACGTGTGAGCTTCGGTTCTTATCACCTGTCGTCCGTGATCTTCATGTACCTTCTCGGACGGGACTAACACCTCTGAGTATACTAAATATACTCAGTACACGTATTATGCGTTTAAAAAAAAAAAAAAAAAAATTTTAGATGCGATTAATCGCGATTAATCGTTTGACAGCACCAGCATTAGCTAACACCACCAAAATTAATTCAAACAAATATTTCGCCAATTAACACTATTAGTATATTAGGTTTTGCACACATACCTCCGGTTTCACAGACAAGGCTTAAGGCTAGTCCTAGACTTGAATGTAAGTCTAAAATGTTTTAACTGAACAAAACTTGCACTGGCTGATCTTAAAATGTATAGGTGCCTTTGTTTAGCCTTAAGATTTACACAAGTAATGTTTTTTCTAAGGTATGTTTATAAAATGTCCTAATTGAACTATGGCTTAATCCTGGCTTAGGCTAAACCCTTTCTGTGAAACCGGGCCTTAAGGTCCTTGCACAATGAGTTCCTAAGATATTTTTTGTGCATTAAAAAATATATATCTCATGTTGTGTCAATTATGTTTCCACATTAACTCCTTTCGAAACTTTCATCTGGCATACATTTTTTGACTAGGGATCAATAGTAGCACACATTTTGAGAGGAGACATAATGGGGCAGTGTCCCGAACAGGGTTTAAGACTAGTCTTAGATTAAAATAAATGTTAAGAGCTGTCTAAACTGGAAAAAGCTTGCACTGAGATGATAAATACATTATTGTCATTGTCTGGTCTTAAATGCTCACAGATAATGCATTTTGTAAGACATGTTTCTAAAAAATTTTAAATGTCCTAAATTAGCAACGGTCTAGTCCTGGCCTAATCTAATCCCTATCCGTGAAACCAGTGCTATGTGCTCAAGTGTTCAAGGACCTTTACAGTATAAACCGCACTCCCTCTAAAAATGATGGATAATAACGTCACTACATATGATCAAAGCGACCGAATGTTCATAAAATATTAAAACGTCAGGGAGTTTAATGCATGTTTGTGGAGCACAACTCAAGAGTATTGTCTAGCGGAGACCCCATGATGATCGGATCGGGTTACTCAAGCAAGCATACAACATTTAGCAGCCCCTTTAAATGGCATTCGGGCGGAAACAGGGTATAAAAGTAAAGTCGACTTTTTAGGTGAACTTCGAACATCTTGTTTTGGAAACATCAAGTACTTTTGCGTTTAGTGGAGTGGTCTCGCCGGTCGATTTCGATTGTACCTGGCTTCATCTCCCATTAGGAATTCTTCGTTTCTGTCCCTTCCTCGTGTTTCTGTTCATGAATAAAACACAGCCGAGCTCGATGTCTGAGCTCAGTTTACACACACAGCGCTGGCGTCTTTAAAAGGGGGTCCCTAGCTACCCGCTATATCATCGAGCCAGCGCCTGGAGCGCGTCCAGACTCCTATACGCGCGCACGCGGACCGAAGAACACTTTCCATTGCAGACATCGCCTCAATGAAACTCTCACCTTGTGTTTAACGACGTATCAGATCGTTCATTACACAATAGCGATTACTTAGCAGCTGAACTCAACTGACCATTCGGTTGATACGATGCTTGTAATTGGGACTAGAACAACTATACAGGATCTCAGACTAGATTTCGGCTTTTAAGGGAAATGGATTATAATCAAGTTGTAGATATGAGTGCGGATATGTATAAAATTGAACAAGTTACCGTATTTTAATTATACAAGCTAAACGCACTGTTAGCCACTGACTCGCCACCGGGTTTCAACGCATTAAAAATAAACGATTGCTGATTTGAAAACGTGGCAATTATACGGTTTTATTATTTCTATTGTTTCGGAGCTGGGTTTTTAGTACTGCTAAGGGCCAGCAGGTGGCAGTCTGTAAGCATCAAGATGTAATGCTTACACTTCTCTGCATGCATGTAGTTTGTAAACTACAGTATGCTTCATTGTTGGCCCATCATGTTTAATTCAGCGACCACCATATAACTGTTTCAGGAATAAAAATTAAAAAAGGTTTAAAAATCAATCCAATCAATTTTGTGTAAAACCTTTTTACACTAAATTGGATTTTTGTGTTAATTACACACTCGGAAACACACATATATACCAAAAAATCTGTGTAATAGAATGTTAATTACACATTATATAGCCTATTAATTAATAGAATTATTCTTACGCAGACAGACACACACATATATATTCTAGCATATTATATATTACCTTAAAATATTTTTTTACACTATTTAATTTATTTAAAATATTAAAATTAAAAATAAATATTTTATATAGTGTAATTAATTACATTATTCTATGATACAATACAATGAAATCATTATTTAATTAAACTGCTTACTTTGTAGTCTAAATGTTGAGGCTGGTAAAGATTATAAAGATAATGATATAGTTCTAAAAATCGTTCTCAATGTTAAAGAATAGCAGCGTTCGCACCACAGCTAAAGGCACTTAGAAACATTTTAGTTTGAATCCTGCTGTAACGAGCTTGAGGATTCAAAGCATGCGATATCGATCTTTAGTTTTCATTCTTGGTGTAAACAAAGCTTAATAGTGTGTGTAGAATATATACACACGGTGCTCTGAATTATTAGGCAAGTTCACATTCTGGTCGTGTTTTTTTTTTTTTACCAGTCCCAAACCACATCAATATTAAAAACTACTATTGATTTTGTATGTAAACACATATATAATCGTCTGGGAATGCTGAAAGTCAAAAACTCCTTATATTCAGGTGTGCCAAATGATTAGGCACGTTTGCTTTTCCATATAAAATAAGCCTTAAAAAGATTGAAATCTAACTAAAAGTTAAAAATATTAAATGCCCATGAGATGGATGCAATAATAGAATTAGCAAAGTTAAGGAATGACCAGCAGAGTCAGGAAAAACAGAAGAGAAAACCCATGTTAACTGAAAAACCTATCTGTCCATAAAACCTATGAGAAATCGGTGTTAATGTATTTCACAACAGTTCAGCATGTTATTCTTATTAAGTGAGGCTCATTTGTTAGGATTTTATACCCAAGCAAAGTCTCGAAGAGCCTGACACACTGCACTTCTGGAGACTCCAGGAAGGCTTCGGTTCTGGCAAATGATAGCAATTATATTTGATTAGATATAAAATCAGTAATAGTTATTAAGATTGATGTGGTTTGGGACTGGTAAAATGTTCTTGGAAAAAAAAAAAAAGTGAACAGAATTTCTACTTGACTAACCATTCGGAACACACATATATATATTTATATATAAATAATCTATAAAGTAATTTCACTTGACATTTCCAATGGCATGACACTGTTTATTTAACAGCTTTCAAAAATCACACAATTTTTATGAAATACAGACAAAGCAGTCTTTCAATTCCTCTCGATTCCGTCAAAAAGGCGTAGAGGAAAAAGAAGAGAAAAAAACCCTAATAATGGATGAGACTGACTCTTCCTCAGTCCAGCAGAGTCCAAAGTCAATTTTAATATCTCGAAACAAACCGTGAATGCTGAGCACCGTTTCTGAGCTTCTTGGCAAAAAAATATTAAGTGCCCTTGTATGTGAAACAGTCTGATGTGTTGCTGGCCGTCCTGGAGGGTTTGGGATGAGCGTGAGTGTGTGTTACTGAGGCGGTAAGGGGATGCCCCGGGGGTCCGTGACCTGCCCCTCCTGTAGGTTTTTGACGAGCTGAGCAAGCCAGCGTTTGGTGGTGGAGTCGTCCTTCAGCACTTGAGCGAACGTAGTGTCCTTCAGCTGGTCGGGCAGGCACTGACGCAGAGCTTCTCTCGCCCTGAGAGACACGAAATATATGATTTATGTCTCTAAATATGGTTCCTGATCTTCCTTATTTTGACTGATCGATCACACTGATTTTCCTCAAATGATTCAGCAACAACAAACAGGATTGTAATCTTTCAGCAATGAGCAAAAGCAGGGTTAAAAAAATACCTGGAGTTGTCAGAAAGTCGTAAGTAACAGCGAACAACATGCTTCAGCAGACGAGCCGAGGGCTCCTTCGACAACTGAAGAACCATCTTCCCCTGCGAGACGAAAAGCACAAAACAGAAAATTAATGTGTAAAGGTAAATCAGTTACACCAATAAACGCCGTTACAAATAACTTTATGCATTATAAAAATATAATTGTTTTATTATGTTAGCATTTATCAGATTTTTAAAAATGATTCAATAGAAATTTATACATTAAACATATGAAAAATTCATATATATATATATATATGAATATTAATTCATCAGGGTTTGTTTTTTTTAGCAAAATTTCGTAGTTACATGTAAATATCACTCATTACTTTTTCATATATTTTCTAATTTAAATTTAATTTCTGAATAAAGTATTTATGATTAAAAAAAAAAACGTATTTTGTATTTCTTTAATAATTTTATTACAATTTATTTTGTATGAACAAATGCAAAACCACCGTATTTTCATTACTTAAATTATTTTAAAATATTTTAATTGTTTTTTCTCTAGGGAGTCATTACACATGAATATTGCCATATTGCCCCTCAATTATTGTAAGATTTAAATTGAAGACTGCTATATTGAATTAAAAGTTAAAATTACTTGTATTAAAATGCAGTGACAAATTTATATTGTATTTTTATTTAATATTGATTTATAATAATGTATTATGCATTTATTATTATTAAATAGCCAACATATATATTAAATATGTCATTTATAATTTTTTATTTATATATTTTTTTTAATAAATTTTTTTATTTGACACACACACACACACACACACACATACATATATTTATGAATAAGACAAATGATAATGAATCACCAGTATCATGGCAACGTGTGAAAAGCGTTCGTAGGTCTGGCAGATATACGCAAGACCCGTGTCATCCAAGAGGATCTTCTGCAGTATAAATGTGGCCACCTGAAAGAGAAACACACACTTAACAAAAACACACATCCGTTTACACTCGTAATATTGAAGAACAGATGTGCTATTTCTGTAAGCGAACCGTTTTGGAGAGCTCACTGCCGGACTCCATGATGCGCAGACACAGAGGAATGATTTCTGTGGTCAACAGGAAGTTGATCACCTCCTGCTCATCTGTTTTCACTAGCGCACCTAGCAAACAAATACATTGCAATACACACTAAAACCATGTTCAATATTTGTTTCTGTACTGCATTAGCTGCTTTTCTTACCGATGACCCCCAGACTTGTGAGCCGCAGGTATTCGAAAGGCCGAGTTTTACTGACCGTGTGCAGGAAGGGATACAGAAACAGAGGGATGTGAGCTGCCAGGAAAGCAGAGCTGAGGATGAAAGACGAAAAAAGGGAGAAACCGTCAGCGCCGCACAGGATTAATGGGAGTGTGTGATTTCCTTTGTGTACAGGAAGTGAGTTACCGTGTCTCTACGTGGGAGGCCACACACTGCAGCAGTGCTAAAGCGTTACACACTCGATTAGACTGATGTGCTGTCAGTGTCGGGGGGTTTATGGATGGGTAGATGTTTACAATCTCCTGTAAAATAAAATATATATATATATATATATATATATAAACATTAAATAACATTTTCTTATACAAAATCTGGGATTTGAAAGTTTGATCGCTTTATTCTTTTTCTAATGTGAACGACAAATATTTCTACTGTCAGGTGTAATTCATTTTCATCCCATGAAAAAGGTTTGACAATTTCTATAATATAAATCACATATTATACAAAAAAAAAGTTTTTAATAACCGATAAATTTTATATTGTGTTCTCCTTACTTATGAATATACATCATTTAAAAAATAATAATATAAAAAAGGCACATATGATGTATTATACTTGCAGTTATATTTACACATTATTTCACTCTTTGTAAAATTTTACATTATATAAATATATTAAGAATTTTTTTACTGTCAAACATTAAATTTATATAAAAAATAATAGATTTTTATTAAATCAAAAATCACTAAAGAAAGTGTTAAAAATAACTTTTTCTTTTTTGAATTTTTACTCTTTTATTTTATTTTTTTTTAAACATACTGTATTTTCCTTTCTTGTTAGTTCATACATTTTTTTTTCTTCTTTTGCAGAAGGACACTAATGATTTTATTAGACGTAAATGCTAACACTTTATTAGAATGTAATATTGTTTACTTAATTCTGGTTTAGGCCTACACAGCTGTAAGTTTATATTTATATTTCATAAACTACCTTTTAAATAAAATGACAATACGTGACCCTGGACCACAAAGTAGCACGGTATATTTGTAGAAATAGGCAACAGCACATTGTATGGGTCAAAATTAAAAAATAAAAAAAACTGAATGTAACTGAAGATCATGTTCCATGAAGATATTTTGTACATTCCTACGGTAAAGATATCAAAACATCATTTTTTATTAATAATACACAATGCTAAGAACTACATTTTCTTAATTTTTAGATATTTTATTTATATATTTTTTGCACCCTCAGACTCCAGATTTTCAACTAGCTGTATACCACACATATTGCTTCCTAATCGTGTCTCGGTGTACTGTGTGCTAACCAGGCACCTGTAGGAGAGCCGCTATGGTCCCGCAGGAGTGCCAGAGCATCGGGGCCAGGTCCGTCACGGACTCCCTCTTCTTGCTGAGCTCCAGCAGGGCGTTCTCACGCGTTTCAGGGCTGGAGAGCTCGTTGATCCATTGATAGATCTTCTCACGGTCCACCTGCGTCAGACCCGCTGTGGTTACAGTCTACAGGGCAGCGTTTATAGACAAAACTCATCAATTTACCTATATTACAACTAACTTATTCAAATGGATGGATGGATGAGTTTTGTGCATTCTCTTCAATGGCCCCTAAATTGATTATTGATACCTTATTTTATATAATTGATTAGATTGCTGTCCTCCTTTATAATTTCATTAACATTTAAGGTTTTTGCACCTTTTTAAAATATTCTATAAACCACAGCAAATAATCGTTCATCACAAATTATTACTACTTTTTATGAATACTAGATAACGCAAGGAAGCGCAACAACAACAGACTAACGTTACTCATATTCTGTGTGAATAGTTAACGTTAATTAAAAACAATTATTAATCGCACATTCATAACTAATGAATACGCGTGTTTACAAACAGTAACGTAACACGTGAAAAACTCAGTAACTAAGGGTAGACCCGTCATTTCTTAACACTCTTATCAAACATGAGATACTCTAATAACTAAACGAACGTATACTACGCAAGACACACAATCCTACTATAAAGCAGCGTAAGTTTTAATATATCACCATAGTAACTGTCTGCATTAGCTTTAGCCGTTAGCTCTACGAGGCCCCAGCAGAAACAAGCGTAAAGCGCCCAAAACCCCGTAAAAACTTACCGTTCCTGCAGCCAACATCCTCCCTATCGCTTTATTGTGATCTCCAGAGTAAAAGTGAGCTGTAGATGTTAAAACTAAGAGAAAGAAATCGGTTTACATGAGCACTCAAGCTAACAGAAAACAACCGCCTTCCGCCGCTGCTTCTTCTTCTATGGTTTTCTTCCGGGTGGCTTTTCTTCTTCGGCGTAAGGTTATGGCAGGTAATAACGGATCTAGTGTTCATTGCTGCCCTCCATAGATATCTATGGCTGCCCCCAAGCTCACGCTGTTTATGAATAAAATGCACTGTAATACTACTACTAATAATAATAAATTAGAATTACTCTAATATTATTACAGATTGATATAAGACATGTTTTCAAGCAATTAACCATGATTAACATCCAAAATAAAAGCTTTCGCGTACACAATATGTGTGGAAACACACACACATGCATGTATATACTTAAGCAAAATGTATTATATTTATTAAAAGTTTATTAATATATATTATAAAATATAAGAATATAAATATATAAATGTAGGCTATAAGCATGTAAATATTTTTTTTAATATATATTGTATGTGAGTGTATTTAGGCTATATATGCATAATAAATATAGACAGTACAAACATACATATATATTGTAAATAAAAACTTTCATTTTGGATGCAATTAGTTGCTTGACAGAGCTAAATATTATATTATTATTAAAATGAAGAATACTATAATTAAATTATTACAATTGGAAAAATATTGTAATATAGATACCATTTATTAGAAATTAAAAACAATATCTATTATTGTAACATTATTAAAATTAGATCATGGGTATCATAAGCAATGTTTTTTGTTTTTGAACTTTACACGTCTCCTTCTTGCACAATGTCAGTGACAAGAGGGTATTTGTGTCCCATCCAAAAACATGGGGAAGGGGTACATTGTCCTCCTCTTCCAGCTCTTTGGCCCCTTTCAGGATCACTCATTAACCAGACATCACAGTCTTTGTTTTCTTGACATGATGCAAAGGTTTGAGAGGTTTATTTGTATTAGTTGCTACATAATTAAAATGTCACATTCTTGCCCAAATTTTTGACCAAAGCTATAGTCAGAAGCAGGTTAAAAATGCCATTGTAATCTGACCCTTTTGAGAGAGTTTCCAAACTCTCTGGACAATGTTTGATTGCCTCCCCAAAAGAGGTTATCTATGAAGACAGGAGAATCATTGCCAAATGACCTAAATCCAGTCCATGGGACAGGTTAATTATTCAAAAGATATGTTTGTCGAAGCTTTATATGCTTCCACGTTTGGGAACCAGCGTAGTCAGTAGACAAGTGTTTGAGAGGAAAGTGTGTGTTTTTTCAGTCATGGCTAAGCTGGTGGAATGTGTACCAAATTTCTCAGAGGGGCGTAACAAGGAGGTAAGATAAAGACACACTGCACTGGAACACTGTACAGACATCTCTGTTTTTTCTACAAAGCTGCAAGTCTGCTAATATAACAACCTATCTTTCAATGCAATGTGCATGACTGCAGCTTCTATAATAAACTGTGAATTGTAAAAATATGCTCTACCAACTAGCGTAAACACTACTAAATTACAATAATGTGATGACAAATAGCAGCTTGCAAACATGGCATAAGCTACTGGTTTTGTACAACTAAAATAACTAGAATCCAATGACACCAGAAGCCTCGTAAATTCAAGTTAAAAGTGAATCAAATGCATGCAGTCTAGTTTACCCCGATTACAGTATGCATAATAATTCGAATTGGGTTTTTTTGTAATTTAAAGACGCTTATCAGAATAAGTAGACCGCTTACTGAACAAATGATTTGTTTGCAGCAGTATCAAAATCACTGTAATCCGATTAATAAACGAATCACTAATGATCCGTTGGTTTTAATTCACAGCATGACTAGTGTAGTCTGATTCCTGAACGACTCTGAGTTGATTGTTTTTACTGAATCAAAAACAAACCGCACTTTTAGTGTCAGTTCTTTTTGGAGATCAAAACCATAGTCCAGTTCCTGAACGAATCCCTCTAACGATTCGTTCCCTGAACACGCGACTCTATTTGATCTTTTATAGTGAATCAAAACCAAAAACACAGCTAGTGTATCCAGGGCCGGATTAACGTGGCCAGGGGCCCCTAGGCTACAGGTTGCCCCCCGCGGGTATGGAGAGGGGGCTGTGAGGGCCCATGGGCAAAGCGTTTGCGTGGGCCCCTGGGAAACACCGCGAGAAAACATTTGCGCAACATTTGCGTCAGCCCCTGGGAGAAACCTTCATACAACGTATCATACAATCGATCAGCGTCCGCTCATTTAAAAGTTTCTTTAAGTCCAATTAATATTAAGATGTTTTCTTTGCTTTGATCAATTGGGGGCCCCCGCCTCCGAAGCCATATAAAGGATGTGCATTGATCTGGCCGTGAGTGTATCACGCTTAGCCTACAGAACAAAGGACTAGATCAGTGGTTTTCAACCTGTGGGCCGCGCCCCCCTAGTGGGCCGTGACGGTATTGCAGGGGGGCCGCCAATTATTATTAATAGAAATTGTAATATTGTTAATATAATAAAAAAATGTCTAGTTTGCTGATCCGTTGTGTATATTTTCTGTTTATTCAATACATTACCAGTTTATTCAATAAAGACAATTAACAGCCTTGCTTCCGAGTACTTAGTTAACCCGACACGAAAAGCGGGATAGTTGAAATTCTTTTGCAGTGGGCCGCGGAAACATATGTGTTTGGCTGTGTGGGCCGTGAATTAAAAAAGGTTGGGAACCACTGGACTAGATATTTAGTCTCGAGTAGTCACTCCTTCAGACTAACGGCTGAAGGTTTGGACTGTATATCGTTCACTGGCCAAGGGCCACCCATGAAGCCAGTTGACTGACATGTCAAACAACCAATCACAGTACATTTCGTTCAGCATCATGTTTTCGGAGCGTGGAAATGTCGCCACAATAACAGACAGGTGTGTAAAACTCTATGATGTATTTTTAAGATTCAATCCACGAATTATAAATATTCACGTACTTCTGAAAGTCCAGCGTTTATTTGATCCTGATAAACACTCGTCTTTACAGTTGTAAACATAACTGTGACATGACATAACTAAAAACTGCACGATTTTTTTTTTTTTTTTTTCCACAAATTGCGTTTATTTTAACGTATACAAACGGCACACTAAACTGTGTATTTATATTTATATTAACACTCAAAGTAAACTTACAATTCAATTTTAATAATTTTTTAATCCTGTGCACAATGATGTCAAATTTTTAAGTGTTTCGCAATATTTTGACCAATGTATAATATCCAGGTCATCGACGCCATAGCTGATGCCATCTCTGCCACAGAGGGCTGCAGTTTGCTGGACGTCGACCCAGGGTCTTCAACTAACAGGACGGTGTACACTTTTGTGGGCTCACCCCTGGCTGTCATCGAGGGGGCGCTGAATGCTGCGCGTGTCGCGTTTAAACTCATAGACATGGCCAAACATTTAGGTAAAGCTGTGGAGGGAGTAGACGATGTAGACATACGTCGTACTTCACACGAGTTTAACATGTTGTTTTTGAACAGGTGAACACCCTCGGATGGGTGCGATGGATGTGTGTCCCTTCATACCGGTGCAGAACATCAGCATGGAGGAGTGTGTACAGTGCGCCAATGAATTTGGCCTGAGATTGTCAGATATGCTCAATGTGCCTGGTGTGTTTGCACAAGCAAAGGTCAAGCTGTTTGTTAGCTGAATCACTTGAGAATTGCTTCACGTTTGACCTTCATTCTCTGTGGTTTCTTGTCTTGATCTTTTAGTCTATCTCTACGGAGAGGCAGCTAGAAAAGAGAGCAGAAGGTCACTTCCCTCTGTCCGTGCAGGTGAATACGAAGCATTACCGGAGAAGGTAAGAACTCATCTAGACCTCAGTTGTGTTCACTACTTAGGCCTCATTGTCCACAAATCCATGACCTCTTTACGTTCTTCTTAAGGCTTGTTTACATCAAGAACGCTAACTATATTAGTGTCCACAGTAGTGTACAATAACTTTCTGTTTTTTATAAGCACGCACTGCAGCAGCACTTTAAATACTTGAGCTCTTCAAAGCTGTCAAAGTTTTTATCATACAACATCGGCGAAAATTGACCTTTTTTGCGATAATAATAATCTCAACTTTTTTTCTTTTAAACTCTGTATCAAGTACAAAGCGTTTTGAGAATTAACTTTTCAAGGTACTGTATACAAATAAATGCATTATTATTATAATTTTATAATTATTTGGTTTGCCCACAAGGTGGCGACACTGCCGCTGCCTGTTTGCAATTTTATCGCCTGAAATGCCTTTTTTTATTACTTACGACTTACAAATAGTAAAAAAATTGTGAAAGATAAAACATTCTAGCATTGTTTGAGAGAGTTACTCTTAAAAAACATTACTCCATGAATAAGTGACTAATTGAGTTGCTTAGCTACTTTTTTATTTTTGTGTTGCCTGGGCTTGCTTACTTATTAAAATTTATATTTTTGGCAATTATAAAAGCCCTTTCACACAAAAAGTGAAATTAATAAGCTTCAGGCTAAAGAAAGTGCCTCACTCCCAATTGCTCTCAATGTGTTCGGCAGTAGGGCTACACATACAGTATGCTAAGCGTTCTCATCAAAGCTAAAGGATTCTGTGAAGTATTCACATTTTTAAATGGCTAAGGCTGAAACTGTTTAGTGTACAAGTGTCAAACATCTGTTTCTGCACACATTTTCATATTCGTTTGTAAGCCTATGCTACATGTTCACGTTGTTTACCGTCATGACTGAAAAATACGATTGTCATATTTCTCGTCATCCGTCTTATTTCTTATTGCAGTCTATGGTTCCAAAAGTTTAGTTAGTGTGTTGCAATAACAGATAATTATATTGACCAGACAGCTAGGTCTGTCTGAAAATAATAATAACCATAAGAACTCATGATTTGGGTAACAAGCTGAGGTAATCAAAAATCAAATTTGCTTTGCCAGTAAGAGAGAAAAAACGGTTGCTGAACTAACATATAAAGAACCAATCATCTGAAAATGCTAGGTCATCATATTATCTATGCAACGTACCTATTCTGTATAAACTGTTGTACCCTTTTCACTGGGTTTTCTCTGTGATGTGGAATGAGGTGTAGGGACACTATTATTATTATGGTCATCTGAGGATAACTGTTGCTGTCTGGAAATATATCTTAAATTGTGTCCCAAAGACGAATAAAGGTTTGAAACAACATAGGGGTAAGTGATTAATGACAACATTTTCATACCCTTTCCACAGTTAAAAAAGAACGAATGGGCCCCCGAATACGGCCCCACCACCTTCGTCCCTTCTTGGGGCGCCACAGTCACCGGCGCTCGAAAGTTTCTCGTCGCCTACAACGTGAACCTCCTGAGCACTAAGGAACAGGCTCACAGGATTGCGCTGGATATCAGAGAACAGGGCCGTGGGAAAGATCAGGTTTGTGTGTGCATGTCTGTGACGTTGCTGGGTTGGTCTAGGTTTTCAGTGTGCGTCAAATCTCGAACTTGAGAATAATTGTACGTATCACTTCCCTGAGGTTTTGATTAAGTTCTTGTTGCTGTTAATTAACTGAATGATCCTCCTGCAGCCTGGCCTCCTGAGAAAGGTTCAGGGAATGGGATGGTACCTGGAAGAGGCCAACCTTGCTCAGGTGTCCACCAACATCCTGGACTTTGAGGTGACGCCCATGCACATGGTCTATGAAGAGATCTGTAGAGATGCCAAGGTGAGTCTCTTTTAGAGCTGAAACATTTGAAATCGAATCAGAAGTGAATGGGATTCGTGTTGGTTCTGCGCGTCCAGGATTTGACTCTTCCAGTGGTGGGGTCTCAGATAGTCGGGCTGATTCCTCTGAAGGCGATGCTGGACTGTGCAGACTTCTACATCCAAAAAGAAAAGCTCTTTGTTGTGGAAGAAGAGCACAAAATCCGACTGGTGGGTTACAATGAATATGGTCAAACATTCAACACAGCAGCACATCGGGGGTCTGATTTAATTCCTCTTTCATTATACTGTCAGGTCATCAGCAAATTAGGACTCGACTCTTTGGGGCCATTTGTTCCAAAGGAGAGAATCATAGAGTAAGACCCAATACTGAAAATAACTGGCACTCTTTTTCTGGCTTCTCAGTGATGTCTAACAGGTGCACTGTTTCTGATTGGTTGATGCTGAGTTTAGGTATATGGTACGGGACAATCAGGACGATGGCCGGCTTGTGTCTCTGTCTCTACACAAGTTTGTCCACAGTGTTGGGGCCAGAACAGCGGCTCCCGGTGGAGGGTCCGTTTCTGCTGCAATCGCTGCTATGGTAATCCTGAAGATTATGATTTTATTATTTCTATTTATATTATTGTATATATAGAATTATCATACATTTCATACTGACTGTATGTTTTTATATACTGATTGTACTATTAGTAAATGTATATTATATATTTATTATTATTTATTATATTTATATTAAATACTTTTAAACAGATTAATAAAATATAATATTTGTATTAATGTAAATGAAATATATAATATAAAAATACTTAAGTTTGAGGTGGCAACATAAAATACGACCAGAGAAGGAAGTTCAAACTAAAAGTATAATATATATATTAGACACACGTAATATAAATAAATACGAATACGCAAAACATTTATACATCATATATAAACGCATACATACAGTGCTTTTTATAAGGTATTTATAATATTATAGCATTTTAAATGAACACACACACACACACACACTGTAACATCCATGGTTTAATTTTGATTCTATGTTTCATGTCATGTAATGTTTGTTGTTTCTTCCCATGTGCTTTCTGTCTCCTCATGTGTCTCGTG
>JAUMHR010000082.1:3619049-3632573 GCA_032361145.1 Enteromius fasciolatus
CGATCTTATCTACCTTTAAAAGGTGCATATTAGTACATATTAGTATATTAAAGTAGCAAAATATGTACCCTTAAGGTACTACTGTGAACCTTTAGAGCTAAATAAGATACTAAATTGTTAATTTAAGGGTACTAACCTGGTAACAATAGCTTGTATTCCTCAAATCCTGCACTGGAGGGCCAATGCTCTGCAGAGTTTAGCTCCAACCTTAATCAAGGTCTTTAGGATCCCTAGAAAACCAAGGTGAGTAAGTTTGATCGGGTTTGAGCTAAAGTCTCCAGGGCATTGACCTTCCAAGAGAGATTTGAGGAACCCTTACCCTAAAGGTACGATTTTTGCACTTTTTATTTGAGAAGTGAAAAAGGTGTACATGGTCTAAATAAATGTAATACCTTGCAGCTCAAGCCTTCACCCATCTTGAGGGCATGCCTAAGTGTTGCTTATTCTCACTGAGCCCGAAGATTATGCCTAACAGTATCCTCAAGGCCCTGCTCTGGATCTACCTCCGACCAGCTGAGGAGCCAACCACAGTCTTCATCCAGATATCTCACCTGAGGTCTTTGTCTGAAGGGAGCAACCACTCAAGAATACGAGCACAAAAAATTGACGTGAACGCCCGCACAAACTCTTGGCAGCACATCAACATGAAGCAGCTGTTGCAGCTGTGGCTCAAACAGCCTGAGAGTCACTTTGGGATAGAAATCAAGGCCTTTGATGCAAATGGAAATGATCTGGCTGTGACCTCCACAGAATCTGGAGAAGAAGGACTGGTAAGTCAATGCATGAATTGGTACTTAGGTCCACATGTCTTTTGGAGACTACGAAGTATGAGAAATTAACAACAAAATTTTCATCTTCAGAAGCCCTTGATTACAGAAAGGTTAGACAGACTCCACAAGTAGGTAGATCTCCAGGAACAGGATGAGGCAACTTAAGGCTCACCTTAAAGAGTAGTCCAGTGTACTGGTTTCCAACCCTGTTCCCTATTTTGGCTATATACCTTGTCTTATGCACTGATTTTAGGTCTTGGCGTCTCTACTAATGCAAAATTTGCATTGCCCAGGGGCCATTTGGGAACTGTTGGTCTAGTGGATAAAGGAATATTTGAGATAAAGTTTACCTTACCTTACCATAAAGATGACTAACTTTCAAACTGTTTGTGCACCTTGTGGAGTTTAAACATTGAATCGGTCAAATCTTATTCAGGCTTGGTAGGTCCTGCCATGGCGGAGGACAAGGTACGTTCAACCTCCACAAAGAGCCATAATATGCTTGAACATAGATTTGGTTGGTAATGTTTGTTTGGGCCGTATTGCAATTAATATCAAGTTAATTGCAGCTTTGAACTTCACTGACCATGATTTAGCTAATCGTTCCTACGCCCACCCTTGCAGCAACCCTTCCTGGAGGTGAAGATATCAGACTCTGGCAAGCGGTCTAGACGGGACACCGGCCTCGATTGCGATGAGCATTCCACCGAGTCACGTTGCTGCCGGTATCCACTCACCGTCGACTTTGAGGAATTCGGTTGGGACTGGATAATTGCTCCCAAGCGCTACAAGGCCAATTACTGCTCTGGCGAATGTGTGCAGAAGTACCCCCACGGTCACATCATCAACAAGGCCAACCCTCGGGGCAGCGTAGGCCCCTGCTGCACGCCCACCAAGATGTCACCCATAAACATGCTGTATTTCAATGACCGTGAGCAGATAATCTACGGAAAAATCCCTTCAATGGTCGTGGACCTTTGTGGCTGCTCTTGAGCTTCTTGAGTAGCTCCGAAAGCAAGCCCTCATTGCTCTGGACCAGAGGGGAAGTGAAAATAACCTTTACCTTGTCCCTGACAAAATAGTTCCTGCTAAAACAATTGACCACACCAGGATCCCAACCAACCAACTTATCCAATTCTTATAGTTCGTTCTCATTGACTTCTGCACACAAGGACAATAGTACCAAGGTGACAAGACTTTATTTGTTTATGAAGGTATAAGGCTTCCTCTGTGAATGCATTTGAGCATAGAGATGACCTGTTGGGCTTTACCAGCTTGATATCAGAATGTAAAAATTGCAAAAAGTGCTTTAAAGTTTTAAATGAATGTCAAAGGGGGTTGTATAGTTGATTATTTATATAAAGTCACTTATCCCCCAGTGACCCAAAAACAGGAACGCTGATCCAGAAACTCGCTCAACATGACGTCCAAACAATACACTTTAGGAATTCTGAATTCATAGCATATGGTTAGTTGACATATGATAGATAAGAAAACTCTTATTGCTGTAACTGGTCATAATTGTTACATTTACAAATGATCTTTAAATGCTTTTTAGAGATTGCTGGAACATGTCAATTACCCAAAAGCATGTATATTATAAAAAAAAACATTGATTTAATTTCCAAATTACTAGTTATCCTACATAATATCATAGGCTAGGGATGAACATAGAGATTTTTTTTAAAGCATGGAACTAGCATGGAATTATGTTGTAGTTTGATGTGCCAAGTAAAATGCCTGTTATCGATGTCTCCGAGTTGTTTTCTTGTGTCCTCAAAGGACCTCTTCAGTGTTGTCCCTTCGTAACCCTTAACAGAGTGACACCACTGACACCATTTCAAGCATGTGGAGCACATTATGGTGCTCAAAAGCAACAAACCCATATTCAATGGAAGCTAAAGCCTCTCTTCTGTTATTTTGTTCTCTGGAGGGCTCCCCAGTGGGATGGAGGCCCTTTGCGGCAACAACAGTAGAAATCTTGCGCCCGGACAATGAGTGCACTTAAAAATGTGTTCATTTAATGTTTAATTGCAAAGTTTTTTTTCGTATAATTTAACTTTATGATTTAATAGTAAGAAATAGGGGGGTTGTATAACATAGCTATAAATAATATATAAATATTAATGTGTGTGTGTGTTATATGTGACCCTGGACCATGAAAATAGCCAATAATTATAGATTTTTTCCAGTTAAGTCAAAAAATATTAGGATATTAAGTAAAGGTCATGTTCCATGAAGATATTTTGTAAATTTCCTACCGTAAATAATATATCAAAACATAATTTTTGATTAGTAATATGCATTGCTAGGAACTTTTTGACCACTTTAAAGGCGATTTTAAATAGTTATATCTCGACCAAATATTCTCCCATCCTAATAAAACATACATCAATGGAAGGAGTTTTCAGATTATATATATATATACATATACTTAAGCATAAGACAGCATAGCATAATAGTAAAAAACAAAACATTTTTTTCGAACATTTACAAAAAAAAACTAACTCTTTTCTGTGTAAATATATTTTAAAATGTAATTTATTCCTGTGATACAAATCATTACTTCAGTCTTCAGTGTCACTTTCAGAACCTTCAGAAATCATTCTAATATTTTTATTATCAGTGTTGGAAACAGTTCACTACTGTTCAAAAGTTTGGGATCAGTACATTTTTATTCTTTCTTCTTTGAAAGATGTCACACACAATTACATGAACAAACATAACGTCAGAGCATAGATTTACATTTTACAAATGTTTTATATTCGGTAAATAAAATATGTGGTTTTTTACTTGTTATTCATCAAAGAAAAAAAATATATATCACAGGTTCCAAAAAATTATTATTTTTATATTTGGCTGCACAACTGTTTCCAACATCGACAATAGTAATATTACAGTATATTGAATGATTTCTGAAAGGATCATGTGACACTGAAGACTGGAGTAATGATGCATTGTATCACAGGAATAAATTACATTTTAAAATATATTCACACAGAAAACAGTTATTTTTAATTGAAATAATATTTTACAATATTACAGTTTTTTAAATCCAATAAATGCAGCCTTGATGAGCAGAAGAAACATCTTTAAAAATTATTAAATATCTTACTGACCTCAAATTTTTGAACGGTAGTGTGTATATATACATATTCATATTTATATATAAACATACATATTTTATATATACATACATATTTATATATATATATATATATATGTGTGTGTGTGCATAAATAGGACCGCAAATAAAATAAAAAAAAAACAAATATTTATTTATTGGCTGTCCTTACTATGCACAATATATGGTTAGTTGCACTGGTTTTTATGCAGTATATATAATAAAATAAAATACACATAAAACAACCAAACAAAAATGTTTGCAAACATTTAAAATGCAGGACAAAAAACATTCGTTGCAATAATACAAACTAAACAATCAGCAAATTGCAAACTAATGCGTCTTCACCTTAAATGACCCCATATGTCCACATGTTTTCCTACAGGCCTGTCACTTATGCTATCATTTTACTCTCGAAACAAATTAGTCTCTTTTACCAAATTACAAAAAGAGATCATAACGTGCATTTCTCCCAGTTTTTACGCGGTGATGAAATAAGCACCTTTTCTCTAAGCTACTACGCACTTTCAGACTTTCAGTTTCTTATAAATCACGTGGGCTGCGTTACAACGTCCGTTCCAAAATTCCACCTTGCGTCATAAACGACGCCCAGCCGCGCCGATTGGCTGGTGCAGACGTAGCGAACAAAATGTGGCTCGCTAATTGGCTCACCCAGCTGTCGCTCAAACAGACACGCACGCTCCCCGCGCAGAAAGGAGTCGGACATCGACTAGAAAGACTGCTAGGAAATCAATAACAAAATCGACAATAAAAGGGAGCTGGCCTGTTTGTTCCGCGTTATTCTGCTGCTGTGGAAGACAAATTAAATATATCCGTGGATTCGTACTTTTCGGATAGATTTTGGAGGTGAGTAACAAAATAATAACTTTAATTTCCGCGTTGGATTTTTTTAGCTGCGTGAAATTTTACAGGAAGTTTTGACCCTTACGTTTGATGAAAGCTTGATATTATCCTTAAAAACAATAGCGTCACATGTAATTATTAGATTTCATATGTTATTGGATGATTTTTGCTATTAAGAACGCAATGGAAAAACATGAAAGGCCTTATGTAATGTAATAAGGTCATATGTAAACTCTAATGCAGTTTACATGTGGCCCTCATGAATGCAGGCAAAACAATATACTGTGATCTAATAATAGTAACAACAACGATCGAGCAATATAGCATTATTATTATTACTATTATAATTATTATTATTAAAAATAATCTACGCACGTACACTATAAAGAAACGCTATAGACGTGTATTGTATTTATATAGTCTTAAAATATATTCATACAAATATCAGTATCTCCAAATCCTACTCTACACGTATATGCACACATACATAGTTTTTAAGCGTTAAAAATAATATAAATATTATATACAGACTTTTTTTGACATTACTAATGTTCAGTTACAGCAATGATTGTTTCTTTAATGTTATACATTAATATAAGGGATCATATTTAGCTTGTAACGTAATATAATGTTTACATTCTTTTCTAATAAAAGTAAGAATGCATATTCAAATTTTTGTTATTATTGTCCTGGTCTTAATTATGCTTACTGTAAATTAAAACTGAAATTAACATATTTTTGTAACAACAATAATATAAACCTGAAATATTAAATATCTGGTTTGTCTTGAAGCATAAAACATCCACATTCACTATACACTTAGCCATGCAAAAAAAAAATGCAGTTTTAAAAATAGTAAGAATTAAAATAATAATCAACAATTTATTTAAGAGTTTTACACAGAATTAGCTTTTTATGCAAAAGGTTTTATTAAGTTTGTAAATAGCTGCTAGGTTAGAAACACGCACCACACACACACTCACAAAAACCTCTCAAGATGTAATGAGCTATTAATTTGAGATAGAAATCTCATTATCTTGCATCTTGCAGAGAAGTGCTGTTGAAATCTGCTTGTCTATGATTTTTGCACTGTGGCCTGTTCATCATCAACTGCAATAACTCTCAGCCCACAGAGTTACAGAAATGAGTCAGTGGTTGGAGCTTCAACAACTGGATTCAAATTATTTGGAACAGGTTGACCAACTCTACGATGACAGCTTTCCGATGGCTATACGTCAGTACCTCAGCAGCTGGATAGAAAGCCACGACTGGTCTGAACCACCATTTTATCTCTTTACACCTGTCAAACACATAACCACAACCTTCTGCAAGTATTAGAATGATAAACTAGGCAACCTGTTGTTTCTTAACCATCTTTATGATGACGTTATTCATATATTAAAATATGAAAATTGTAAGAAATATTCTTAAAAGCACATTAATATTTTTAAGGGTAACAGGAATATTAATAATAACATTAATTATATAGTAATGATATACAAATAATTCAAATGCAAATAATATAAAAATATAATTAAAAATAAAAATGCATTCTTGTTTTTAAAATGCAATTAGAATGTTAATATTTACAAATATTAATGAACACTAACATTTATATTAAAATGTTAATATACATTTTTATTTTAATTATTTTTATTTTAAATATGCAAAAATTTAATTCAAGGTAATTATAATATTCATTTTAAAACAGGAAAAAATAAAGTATTACTTTCTAACTGCATATATATTTTTTCAAAAGTAAATCTAAAATTTATAAAATATTGTTATTTGAATTATGTTATAAATTCTATTTTTATTAAATTGATAAATTATTAGAATCATTTATAAATTACTATGAGAATGTAAATGATTCTGTTAATCGTACACAAAGCCTCCATGGAAAGATCACAAGATGTTAATAAACAAACTTCAGATGAAGTTACTTCAAATATGACATCTTGCAAAAAAAATATTCTGCACACAGTTAACTTGTGGTTACATGCTATAAACAGCATCATGGGTCATTCAGAGCTAGTGAGGGCAACAAAAGGGGAAATTCTGCAGTGTTTGTTGTTCAATAAGACGAATAAGAATCAGTGCAACACAAACTGTTTATTTGTATTGCTAAACACATACTGCACACACTTGTTAAATCTATCATGTTACAAATCTAATTTAAACCAGTTTCAGCTTAATTTGGTATGAATGCTCTGTTCTCTCAAAGGGACCATGTTGCTAACGTGGAGAACGAGTCTCTGGCCACCGTGAGGTTTCATGATCTATTGACCCAGTTGGATCACCAACACAGCCGCTTCGCAATGGAGAAAGACTTCCTGAATCAGCACAACATCCGCAAGATCAAGAGGAACTTGCAGGTGCCTGTCTGCAACTGGCTACACAATCATTTCCTTTTATTATTTGTGTGGCAGCTTCTGAATCATTGGGCAGTAAACAGATTAGAAAAGACAAGTTGAAACATGCAACTAATTAAGGACTTTGTGTTTTAGAACCTCTTCCAAGATAATCCGACCTCCATGGCGATGATCATCAGCAGGAACCTTAACGAGGAGAGGAAGATTCTGTTATCCGCCCAAGTGTCAGAGGTCAGGAATTAATAAACACAACCACTGATTTCCAACACGAACACAGTGAATTAGAATATGCCATTTAAATCATTATCTAAATCATTTTAATTAAGTAGTTCAAACTATTTATCGCACATTAACATGACTTCCTTTTATTTGTAAAACACAAAAGGAGATATTTCGCAATATTGTCCAAGCTGCTCTTTTCCATATAATGGAATAAAATACATATAATTTTATCACAGAAACGAGCCGATAACACCCAAAATGACATGATCGTGGAGAAAAATCGAGAAATGGATGGAAGGGTGAAAGACATCAAGATTAAAGTACAGGTGATGTACACCAAAACTATCGCAATCCATGTCTTAATTCTCGTTGAAAAGTTCGAGAATTAAAGTTTTCGAATTTCCCTTCAGGACACAGAGCAGACTATCAAAAACCTAGAGGACCAGCAAGACGAATACGACTTCAAGAGCAAAACTCTACAAAGCAGAGGTAAAAATGCCGTATTTGTAGTAAAAAAAACTACTTTATTAAGTGTGTGGTCACATTTCATTTCTGTTAAATTTATGTATTGCTTATTTTGCTTGCGAAAATTCGTTGAACAACAGTAACTGTGACTGCATCCTCGGCCAAAACTAGCTATTTATTTGAAAGAAAGTCAGCATTGCTTATTTAACTCTCGAAAATTTGTCAAACATTCCTTATCTCAGAACCAAAAGTACCAAAATTATTGCAAATTTTACCCAAAGATTTTTTTTTTTTACAATGGTAAGTGTCAGAACTAGCATATTAGGCTATAGAAACTCAGTATTGCTTATTCACCTCAAATCAGAAGTGACTTTGTCAGGTACTGAAATTTGGTTACAAAAATTTGCCAAACAACGGAAATGACTGCACCTTTAGTCAGAACCACTTATTATTTTTAAGTACCTAACTCAATACTGCTTATTTTGCTGGGGGAAAATTTGTTGGTACAAATGGTACAATAGTACCTCATCTAAAGTCAGAACTAGCTATTTTTTTTCGGCAAGTACTGAGACTTAAGTGTTGCATATTTAACTCATTAAATTTGTAAATCGCTATTTATTTGAAAACCTTTAGAAACTCAGTATTGCTTATTTTGCTCTCAAACATTTGTCCAAAATCTTTAAATGTGACAACTCAACTCAGAACTAGCTTTTTTTCTTCGGAAAGTACTGAAACTTATATTTCACTTGTGAAAATTTAGCAACACCGCTTCTTAGGTCAGAACTAGCCAATTAAATCGAAAAGTATAGAAAATCAGTATTGCTTATATTCACAATTCAACAATAGTTATGTGTTGCACTGTAAGTCAGACGTAGCAATTATTTCAAGTACTGAAGTTCAGTATTGCTTAGTTTGCTTGTGAAAATTTGCAACAATAGTAAATACGACTGAATCTTTAGTCATTCATAACTATCATTTTGAACAAGTGCCGAAACTCATGCTTATTTCGCTTGCAAATATTTATTGAACAATGGTAAATTCTACCCGACTTCAAATTAGAACTAGATCGTTTTTTTTTAGCAAGTACTGAGTCTTAGTATTGCTTATTTCACTCTCGAAAATTTGTTAAGCATCAGTGAATGTGACGAAGTCAGAACTCTCCGAACAATGATGCACCTTAAATCAGAAGTTGCAAGTACTGAAATTCAAGCTCATGAAAATTTGCTTGTGATAATTTAACAATGGTCATCGCACCTTAAGTCAATACTAGCTTTTCCTTTTTTCTCAAATACCAAAACTTGCTTTCCTCTGTTCAACAGAGGAACTGAACGGGACAATTTCAAAGGAAGATCTGAATCGCGAGAGACTCACTATCCGTGCCATGTTTATGAAACTCAACGACACAAGAAAGGTGAGAACATTAGTTATCCAAGGCATTTTCCGGTTTTGTAATGCTAACGGGTTAGCGAAGAGAAGCAGTTACTCTCAACCTTTTTTGTGTCCCTGTAGAAAGTGATCAGTCAGATGTCAGAGGTGTTAAACAATTCGGAGCCGTTGGTTTTCGAGCTAATTACAATAGAACTGGCTGAATGGAAGCGCCGCCAACAGATGGCTTGCATCGGTGGACTAACCAACGTCTGCTTGGACCCGCTGCAAAACTGGTAACAAACACAAACCACAAATTAATTTATGATTTCTTTCTAACCATACATTTTTTACAGGAGTACTATACAATAAAAAAATTGGCTATAGAACATTAATGTCACCAGAATATAATTTATGTCATGACAATCAATTTTAATAGTTTCAAGATCTTCAAATACTGTCAGAGCTAACGGGTATTGCTCATATTTATATTTTCATTCTAAATTTGGACTGTACAATATGTATTTTTATTCATTTGATTTTTACAGATGATTGCGAATACCAACGTTTTACATACTTTTAGCAAAATCTCAGACAATCTGGAATTTCGAAAGATTTTGCACACGTTCAAGTTTTTCTTTTTTGCTTGTGAAATTTTTGTAAACATGTAAATGGTTATAATTTTGTGACACTGTTGACATTGGGCCTTTTATGTTCGGAAAGCTTTCTAAATCTTTTCTACCCGTGTAAATTTACAGAAATATTGACGGTACTTAAATATTTTTACTTTTTTAAAATATTGACAATGGATTTTTCTTTTGCGAACAAAATTTTGCGTGAAATTTAATAAAAACATTTACGACATCAAATATATTGACGTTTTTCACGAACAAAATTTGACTGACTCTTTCTGCTTGCAAAATCGAACAGAAAAAAAGTACATCTGTGACAATTTCGCTACACTACTTAATTGTTTTCTCATAAAATTTTATGGAACTTTTTCTGCCTGCAAAATTTCACGGAAATACCGACAATATTAAATATATTGACAGTACATAAATATTGATTATTTTGCACAGCACTGACAATGGGCTTTTTTGTGCACAAACTTTCGTAGTCCTTTTCTGTTTGAAAAACTACACAGAAATATAGTCAATTTGTGACAATTTAGCTAAATCACGTTCTTGGGTTCTACAAAATCACGTTTAAATCATATATTTTTGTGTTGTGTTTTTTTTTCCTTTCAGGTTTACTTCTCTGGGAGAATCTCTGCTTCAGCTCAGGCAGCAGCTCAAGAAACTTCTGGAGCTGGAGCAGAAATTTACATACGAAAATGATCCCATCACCCTCATCAAAAGCACTCTGGAAGACAGGATCATGCAGAACATCAAAAAACTCATCACAAGGTAAGAAACCTTTGCTTGATACACCACAGCTGAAAAGAGTCACCGACAATGAATCATTGTTGTCTATTTTTTCAGCTCTATGGTCGTCGAGCGACAGCCATGCATGCCTACCCAACTACAAAGACCTTTGGTGCTGAAGACGGGTGTTCTGTTCACCCTCAAATTACGGTAACTGTAAACACACTGCAGATGATTCACATTTCTCTGCATCTGAAGGCCAGATAGTGTTCACTTGTTGAATGATGAATCACACAATTTCTGTGCTCCAGGCTGCTCATAAAACTTCAGGAGTTCAACCACACTGTCCGGGTGAAGGTGCATTTCGACAAGTGAGTGTTGTACATACTCTAATTCAACCATAAATGATAGAGGAAATGTTTTATTCATTTAGTACACGCATTTAATAAAATACTAACGATTTAATCATGTGGTTGGCATTTGTAGATAAGCATACATTCATAAAAAAATTCAATGTGTCTCTTTTCACCCTTCAGGGACATCGTTGAGAAACGGAAAGGGTGTGTCCTGCATAACTTCCTTATTTGCAGAACTATTTTTAATATACAGTTACCCTAAAAATGAAAACGCCACTTATTTTGAAATGCTCCCGTTTCAGGTTTCGCATGTTCAACATTTTGGGAACGGCCATGAAGGTGATGAACATGGAGGAATCTAATGGGATGGCAGCAGAGTTCCGTCATTTGGTAAAACGAAAAGAAAAAACCCCAGCAAATTATAGTGTATCTCCAGTTTAAAATAATAATTAAGTCAAACGGTAAATAAACTGTAACAAAATTCTTTTTACTTCACAGCAACTGAAAGAGAAGAAAGTTACCGGAAACAGAACAAGTGAGGTGAGTTCGAAATGTTTTTTTAAAAAGGCTTCTTCAGTTCACCAAGGAGACAGTAAAAACAGTAATACTGTAAAATATTATTACAATTGAATTATTATTATTTTTTAATTATATTGTAAAATGTAATTTAATTCAGTGATGCAAAGTAGATTTTCAGCATCATTATTGCAGTTTTCAGTATCACATGACCCTTTAAAAATCATTCTAATACAATGATTTGCTGCTCAGGAAACGTATTATTATCAAAGTTAAAAAAACAAAAAAAGAATAGTTTTTTTTTTTTTTTTAAAGGTGACATATCATGAAAATCTAAATTGTCCAGGTTTTAAGTGCTAAAATCAGGTCCCGGTGCAACCAAAGAAACATGAAAAAGATTATCCCAGTAAATTTGTTTTAGTAAGCCTTTTTCTGCAAGCCTCTGATCTCATTATAATAACACCGCCCCTTAAGTTTCTACCCAAGACGTCATAATTTTGATTTTGCAACCGACTACGGTCACGGTGTAACGTTACCAATTCAAACGTCGCCATGATTGTTGAGCAAAACATTCTAAGAGAGCCTCAGAAAAGACGAGAGAGCAGTGGATTTAATTACTCTAACTTACACTGCTGCTGCCACACGTATCTAATGTAAGCGTGCAGTATATTAATCGTCACAGACATAATTAACCAACTGTTTGTAACTCGTGTGCTTCAATGTAAACTTGTGTGTGAATGAGAGCTTAGTTTGGTACTCACATGCCTTTGACAGCCGCTTTCTGTCCGTGTCCTTCAGATGTGTGCTCTCAAAAAACCTTATATCACAAGTTTAAACTTACATGGTTTAAAAACGCAAGATTTCAGCGCGATAAACACGACGGTCAGAGTTGTAATGGCGCTGTTCTGGAAAAGGGGGCGGGGACTTGTAGCTCATTTGCATTTAAAAAGACAGTAGCCAAGTTTCCATCCAGTTTTTATGCTGTTTTGTTATCGACAAAGAGAATTTGCGGGGGGGAAAAAGTGTGAAATTTGCGGTCTCCAGCCTGTTTCCATCCAACTGCCCTTTTATCGATAAAATGGTGTGCGTGATGACGTCATCCTTAAAAAAATGAGCTGTCGCATAAGTTTTGGTGTATCACAAAAAAAACCTGCCCTTAAGCTGTTTCCATACATAATTTCCCCTATTGCGCAAATCATATGCAAATAGTCTGTTCTTAATCCATTTGGGAAAAAAAAACATAGCCCATTATTAAATTATGGAGGCCTACATAAAAATAACAAGTTTAATGTTTTTGCACTTTGTTATAGATTTTTCAGATACTCCAGCATCAAGCCACTCATTGCTATTCATAAGCAGGTGCAGTTGTTGTTTTCCTGATTAAATTTTATTAGACTGTATTGGAAATATGAATGTTAATTTAGGTTATTTTATAATTAACCGACAAGATTATGCTAAATTACAATTAAATTACATTGAATTGATACGCGGCTGTGACCCATTGAAAATAGCTTAATTTGTTTCCAGGGATTAATTTTATATGTGCAAAAAGCAGCATAAACAGAACATGAGGATTCACATCACGCGCAGAGCTTGTGCAAACAGAGAAAAACATAAGCTATAAAAAGAAAAAAAGGCTCATATGCCAAATATGTATTTTTTGTAAATAAATTAACAAAACGAAAGAAAAAAAACCCCGCAACAAGTCGCAGCCTATGTGCTGAATTTCAGTTAATTCTTGTGATGCGCTCTTGAAAGCATCCAGTTATTTGCAGAAGTTTTTATTGTGAATGTATACAAATAAAATAAATATTTTGAATAATTTCGAATAATGACTTATTTTTGAACGAGTATAGTAAGCTGTTTCTATTTTTATAAGAGAAAAAAAATCAAGTGTTCTTGCAGGTGCTGCGCGCAGAAACGCATTAAACAACAACTTTACAAGTCAAGTCACTTTTATTTATATAGCGCTTTTAACAATACAGATTGTAGCAAAGCACTGAACATGATCAAATAGAACAACAGAGTAATGGTAATGTATAATGACGAGAATTAAACTATTTATTTATCAAATGCAGAGACGGTCTCTGTAGTCAAGACGATGAT
>JAUMHR010000082.1:3644198-3657040 GCA_032361145.1 Enteromius fasciolatus
TAAGGTTCCTAAGAGCACAGTGGCCTCCATAATCCTTAAATGGAAGACGTTTGGGACGACCAGAACCCTTCCTAGAGGGTATCTAAAATGGCTATCCATAAATCTGCAAAAATGTCAACAATTCTGTGTTTTTCTCTCAATATGGGGTGCTGTGTGTCAGTAATGAGGGAAAGAAAATGAACTTTAGCACATTTTAGTAAATGGCTGCAATATAACAAAGAGTGAAAAATGTAAGGGGGGTCTGAATACTTTCCGTACCCACTGTATTTAAGCTGTATTATATTAGCAGGAGTAAGTCAGTCAAGCAGTAAAATATTTAGCTTTCTAAAATTAAGGCACAAGGATAGTAGTGAAGTTGAAAAGCAGAGAGTACGCTGGTCCTCCAGCAGAGGGCAGACAATGAGGAGGAAAAGAAATGAGCATTTGATAAAAGAAGTGAAATGTTTAAAATATAGGATAAGACTGTAGGACAGCTACCATAATTTGGTTTGTCAGCTCACACTCATTAATACAAACGCACACATTCATAATATGTCAAGATGATTAGCATTAGTTGCATCTAGACGTGGGATATACAGTGGCCCCAAAAAGTAAATGAACATTTAAGCCATGCTTAATAAAAAGATAATTGCATTATATTAAAAAAAACAAAACAATAACAAACAGATACAAACCAAGTGGTATCTGTAAACCTAACATAAGTTTTCTGACGTATTTAGTTTTTTTTTTAGAAATGCATTATGAAATAATATAAAATTCAAAAGTGTCATTATATTACACTGTGTTATTGTACACTATTTTATACATGTTAATAATTTAAAAAAAAGTATATATATATATATATATAGACGGTTTGAACGACAACAACATAAACTATTATATATATAACTAAATACTGTGCATGCATACTTTACATACAAAAAAGTATATATATGTATATATGCATATTTATTGTTAAACTTATTAACAATAACAGTGTATTATCATGACACTTACTTATTTTGTTTTTTTATTTTACATATTTTCATATTTTTGTCATTGCAAAACGTATGTGAGGGGGCGTGGCTTATCAAAAAGTCAATTGCATACTGACATCTTATTGTCCATATGAATGTACAGTTAATATTTAATATTATAGAAATTTATGCCGTGTTATTGCCCACTCCTAGTTGCATGCTGTTTGTGGTTGGAAGGACAGATCTGTCACTCACCCGCTGGTCTCCGCCCTCTCGGCGTGGATCCAGTTTCTTGGCAAAGTGGCGTAAATTATCATAGTTGTGGAAATTAAAGAGCTGGACTAGATCCTAAAAGAAAAAGATGACTTAAGTCAATGCGAGAGAGAGAGAGACATGACTGAACAGACTATCGGATGAGATTATACAGATCTTGTACCGTGCAAAACTGGATTCCTCGCACGCTGTTGCCCAGTTTGTCAAGAGGAGGAGACCAACACATAATGCCCATCACATTAGGCACCACCAGCAGGATGCCTCCAGAAACACCCGATTTAGCCGGGAGACCAACCTACAATACCAGACATAGCCTGAGTTTGTCTCATAGTCTGAATGAGTTTGTCTTACATTTAACCTAACACCATTTCTCCAGATGTGTAACTCACATGAAAAGCGAACTGTCCGGAAAAGTCGTACATGCCGCAGGAGTGCATGAGACTCAGTGTGTTTCGGACCGCCTCTGGGTTCAGCACACGCTCGCCCGTGATTGGACAGAAGCCGCCGTTGGCCAGGGTGGCTGCCATCACACTGGCACTTTCGCAGGTTACCTCAATGGAGCACAGCTAAACAAACAAAACAAAGCACATTTGATTATATATCACTCATATGTAAATAAACACTAATGCTCGAAGGACCAGCTGATCCATATGAAAATATGCTGAAAATGTATTCACCCTAAGGCCACCTGAGATTTACTTATATATTACTTGCTTAGCAAAATATCCATTGAAGTGAATGGGTGCCGTCAGAATGAGAGTCCAAACGGCTGATAAAAACATCACAACAATCCACAAATAATCCACACGATTCCAGTTCATCAGTTTATATCTCTTGAAGTGAAATGTTGCAAGTTTGTAACAAATTAATCCATCATTAAGACGTTTTTATCTTCCATTTTAAATACCAGTGCTTATAATATCCTCCAGTGATGAAGTCCATCCCCAGTTGTCCGTTTACATACAAATCCACCTCCATAATTGTATACAACAGTTTTGGCCTATAAACCAAACTGTGGCCTATGCTTGATCGAATGTTTCTCTCCTGATTCAGAAGAAACAACTTTTCTTACTGGAGAAAAAAAACAATTATGGATAGAGGACTATTTTAGATGGAAGCAATGGTTTAACGTTAAAAACAACTGAATGAGGGATCTTTTTATTACAAATATGCTACTTTATACTTCAAAAGATGTTAACCGATGGACTGGAGTGATGTGGATTGTGTGATGTTTTTATCAGATGTTTGGACTCTCATTCTGAAGGCACCCATTCACTGCAGAGGATCCATTGATGAGTAAGTGATCTAATGCTACATTTCTCCAAATCTGGTTGATACAAAAAATTGTAATAAAACATTTCTTAATTATTAAAAGTACATCTACTGGCAGCTATACACATATTTAACACTCATTTCCAAACTGAAAATCAGTGCCTGAAGAAGAGGTTAAGCTTATACGAACCTGAAAGTAAAGGTCCAGGATGGAGATCATATCTGTACCCTCTGGGAAACACTGCAAGATGAGAAGAAAGAAAAAAAGCAAAATTATGTTTTCAATGATTTTTCAATGATACCTAATTGCTATAAAATGTTTAAACGCATACCTTCTTTTCCTTCAAGTAGTAACCAATGGCAAAGTTTCTGTCACCTGACAGTCGCTCGGACTGAAACCTACCAACAACCAGAAAGCACTTACAACTTGAATTTCCTTTAATTATTCAATTTTCACAAAAGATATTGATTGATTGACAAATAATTATAAAGGAAAAGGCAAGTAACACACTGAATTAAATATTTTATTTTTATTTATTTTTTGCCAAACGATTAATCACATCCAAAATAAGTGTTTTTGTTTACATAATATGTGTTTATTTATTGTGTATATGTAAATGCACACACATGTATGTATATATTTAATAATATAAATATAGACAAATATTAAATATTAGTAATAGTAAATATTAATAGTAAATATTTTCTATATATATATATATATTGCATGTGTGTGTATTTATACATATATACACAGAACACACATATATTATGCACACAAAAAAATTACTCATTTGACGGCACTAGTATTAATATGGAGTTTTATTTAACGTTTTATTACTTTTCTATTTTCTATTTTCAAATGTTTAGTCAAATACTTAAAGGTGCTCTATGCGATCTTGCAAAACACTATGGGTGCAGGATGTACACCAAACAAAAACAAACTTCAGCCAACCAATCGGCAAGAAGAGGTGGGGTTTAACGCGCGCAAACAAACTTTGGCCAACCAATCGACAAGAACAGGTTGGGTTTAACATCACATAGAGCACCTTTAATACTACTATTAGATATTTGCACTTTTCTATTGTTTACAGTTTTTCTATGCTGCTTATATTAATAAACAATAATTTCACTGCCGTCAGCATCACTTACGTAGCGTTGCTGAAACCAACATATTCATTCCCCGCCAACTTCTTCATAAAGTTCATCACCTAAAACGAAACACTTAATTAAATGGCTGCGGAGCCATCAACATAATAAACAGTAAGAAACTGTACTATATTATACTCACATAGTCAAACTTTTCAGCGTTGCCTACACCTTGCTGAAAGTCAAAAACAAACAGCATGAATGCAGTATATCATAGAAATGTCACTTTTTTGTAGAATTATGCACAAACTTCTCAAAGCATAGCCATTCCAGTTAAAAGAAACTACCAAAATATTTATACATAGACATTATAGACAGAGATTCTATAAATTAGTTTAGACAGTTGTAGTAAAATCATTTCTCTACAGCTTGAGAGGCATTTCAAATGAAGAATGGAAAAAAGGATTCTAGCTCACTAGATTGGAGTAAAATCGTTGAAAGAAATAAAGACACAGTGTCCAAGTAAGTACTATTATTGCTGTGGAATCACAAATGTAAGTTGTTAAAGGGGTGTGTAAAAATCTGATTAAAAAACAAAACAAAAACTGTGCTGTCTGTAAGTTTGTTTTAGTACATTTCTAGGGAAGGGCTCTTAAATAAGTTTTTTCCACATTGAAGAAATATTTAAGCAAAAAAAAAAGCATAGTATCTTACTAAATACGTGGATTTTTAAGTTAAGAAATGAAAACACAAATAAAGCTTGATTCTGAAGAAATGACACAGAGTTACACTTGATTTTCTGTCAAAGCAATGGATTTGTCAGACGTGCGCTAATGTAGCTTAGCATTAGCTCGGTTTGAAATTTGTTCAATGAGGAAAAACAAATAAATGAAAGGGAAATTACCAACGTCATTGACCTGTTGGGAGGGTCAAAATTTCCCACAGTTCCTAATGCTGTAAAATACGCAACAACAATAAAACCACAAAAAGCCTTCACACAGACATCACACATTACCACCTCGACAGGCCTGAGAAAGATGCGTTTCATGCAGACGATTTACCTTTAAATTCCTAACATTACCAAAAAAAGTTAGAAATGTATGCTTACACATGTTTGCAATAGTGTAATATCGTTCATAATAAACAAAGCCCTGCATTTCTACTGTCGGCTTTAGCAAGGATGCTAACTACAGATTGTGGCTTTATTAAAAATACAAAAAAAAACAATTATAGAAACATTTTATACTTCTATAGCCTGTTTCTCAAGTATTTGTTATTCTATCACACAGCCCTGACCATCATTCATTCTCTCTCGCATCTATTTGCTCTTTTCCCCTTATCTTCCCCCATCCCACTTCAATATAATCCTTTCAGCGTCATTATTCATAACCTTAATCTGATGAGAGAGGGAAAGTAATCAGATTAAATCCATTCATCCCTCTGATCCGTTCTCACGTCAAACATCCGCAAACACATCAAGCTAAACATTCGGCAAGGTGCTTTTAGGTTATCAAATTCAGAAAAAACTCATGAGGAAGTATAGCTAATGCAGTTTTGGGTGCCCCGTTTTATTAAACACTGGAAGGACGTAAAGATGAGAATGAGATTTACCTTGAGGAGGGAGGTGCAAACTATAGCGCCAGCGTTTACCATGGGATTGTGAGGTTTATCTGGAAAAATAGATGAGTGAATCGATAAATGAGTGAATGGAGCTTATTTCGAGAGAAGTTCATCTGAAAATGAAGATTTGCTGAAAATTATACAAAAAAATACACACCCTCTGGCCGCAAGGTGTAGATTCAGATTTAGATATATTTTGCATTAAGTCACTTGCTCAACAATGCACCCATTTAAGTGAATGGGTGCCGTCAGAATGAAAGTTCAAACTGATAAAAACATCATAATAATCCACGCCACGGCCATCAATTAACATCTCGTGAAGCCAAAAGCTGTGGGTTTTTATGAAAAAAATCCATAAAAAATATATATATATATATATTTTTTTTAATATATTTATCTTCAACCTTGGATAAAATATGAGTCATCTGTTAATAAAAATGCCCTTTCCAGTGAAGTCGACTAGTCTAAATCAAGAAAGAAATATGTACAAATCAAAAGTTCGAAACAAACATGCCTGTGGATTTTGATGTTTTTTTTCTGTAGGGAAGCACTATTTTGGATCATATTTTGATCTGATTTGACAGTTTACATTTAAAAACACCTTCACAGTGGATTTGTTTCTTATAAACGTGAAGGTTTTTGCTGCTCAAGATGTTAATCGATGGATTGGAGTTGTGTGGATTCCTTGTGGATTTAATGTGGTGTTTTTATCAGCTGTTTGGACTTTCATTCTGACGGCACCCATTCACTGCAGTGTTAAATTGATGAGCAAGTAATGTAATGCTACACAGCTTAAAATCTGTTCTGAAGATCAAAACTAACTCAAATCTTGGGTGGCTTGAGGGCGAGTCATTTTGTAGCATTTTTTCGTAAATCATTTCACCCTAAAATCTCATTATCGTAAGGCATCCAGATAGTTTACTTTCTGCCGTTCTCATTATTTTTATTATTACTCTTATACTGTAATACAGTAATTTTCTTAATTTATTATTTTATTTGTATGAATTTGTCATTTAATTTAATTTAAATATATCACTGTATTTTTTATTATAATAATGAGAATGAGACCAACGTATGGTAATTAGAATTATAGAGAAAAATCACACAAAAATTGTGTGATATTTCAAAAAATGTTACATTTATTTCTTTTAAATTTAGAAATAAATATAACATAACCGATATTTTCCGTCTAGCTATTTTTTCACATATATATGTTGTTTCGGAAACATCTTGGAAATCCTTACCATCTTCGTCAAGAAAGAGTTTGTTGAAACGAAGACCACTGGGCTCCTTCCCTATAAAGCGGTGCACATATTCAGTGCCGTGATCGTGAACAGCTACAGCGTACTTTAACGGTTTCACACACGACTGCAGACAAAACGGGACTTTCGTGTCACCCGCGGTGTATCTGTAATATGCAAAATGTCAAGTTTAGATTTTCAACAGAGCTTAGCATAAATGACTGAAAATATAAAAAAATCGAGCAAAATCAAAACAATGTAGCAATTGTACTAATGACAGAATCTCACCGTTGGCCATCTACAGTGCACAGGGAAACGGCCCAGAGATTAGGGCTAAACTTCGCTAGCTGAGGAATGTAATCTGCCACCTAATACGATAAAAACACAACTTAAAACAATCTGTAAACAAATAGCATCAGACATTCACGCCGTGTTGGATTATAAGCATACCTGGCCACCCGACAGCGATTTAGCGCTCTCGTAAGCTTGATCAACGTGGGAGGTAAACGACTGAAAGTCAGGAATGACAAACTTTTTCCGGAAAGCCTGCGTTAGCAGCACAATATTGCTTTGCACACACCTGAAGAAAGAGAATCGTGAAGATCACTATTTATTTTTACCATCATCAGTACATCCATGCAAAAATGAGGAAGATAAACAAACGAGAATTATTTGAATTACGTTAACTACATTTTTCTAACTCATAGTTAACCAAGTATGTTTAATATATAGTTTGTGTTAGTAATTGAAATTAAAATTGATTCGGAAAATCTCTATTTTTCACTTTGAATTATTTTATTGTGTGCTTTTGTAATTTTTTATTTATTATTATTATATTATATATTATTTACAGAACATTTTTTAGTTAACTAAAAGGTTTTTCTTTTCTGGTTTGAGTTTTACAAGCTCTAATAATAAACCTGGTATGATGTTATTATTTTCAAGCCTTAAGCCCTTTTTATGTATTTCTGAGTCAAACTAAATAATTCATATCCTGCAGTGACCCCACACTTAATGTGTCCTTGGAAAACATCACGCTTTAGTAACATCTATGGGATTTTGCCATCTGAGTATTACACTGCAACTTCAGTTTGAAGGCTAAATATGTTAAATAAACTAAAAACGGTTTTCATTTGCAGTCTTTAAGCAAACAGGGTTAAGTTTAAAATAGCCCATTTATTTACTTTTTGAAGAGATGTCGATCCAGAGCGCCATCTGATGTGGTCTTCAGGGTGACTTTTAACATCTCCATACACTCCTTAAGACGAGGGTCTCCGGTACGCAGACCTGTGGATTTCAGCGCCTGAAAAGCAACAACATTTAGCCTCGATTTAAGACAAATCTTGAGTCTCATTTAAAATCAAAGGTACGTGCTATACGGTTCTCCTTGGCCCAGCTGGGGTGTGGTTTACCGTGGTAAATTTGTGAGCTGGGATTTTCTCCTGCCCCTCTGCAATGGTGTAAAACAGCAGATCTTCCAGGCTGGGCAAAATGCCTGCCTTCCTTCTCCTGTGACGTGAACACATACACAGAAAACCCAGTAAGCAGACAGAAAACAAAAATAGATAGCTATTCAAGGAAAAGTGTTTATCAGCAGCAGGAAAGGTCGTGCTGAGAATTCGTGTCGTTTTAAAGTTTCAGGATCAATCTCATTATGCCATTCAGTAGGTTTCGCAATGGATAATAAAGATGTGTTTAATAAAACCAAATTAAAGGGTTACTCCACCCCAGACCAAAATAGTGTCAATAATCAGTTATAGATATAGATGAAACAAATAAAAGCTTTGTTTGTCTTTGGAACACAGTTCAAGATATTTCATATGAAAACCGGGAGGATGGTGACTGTTTCATTGACTGCCAAATAATAGACACTGTCAAGGTCAAGTATAAAAGACATCATCAAAATACTCCATCTGCCATTCAATCTGTAATATATGAAGCGGCAAGAATACATTTTGTACGGAAAGAGTACAACAATATTGATTTTAGTCAACAGATTTGGCACTGTAGCACCATTTTGGAGCGTATCGCTGCACGCAAATAGATTATGCTGCCTGAATTCCTTGAATAAAGTTGTTTTTTATTTCTTTTCTAAGTATTCTTGTCGCTTTATCACTTTACAGTTGAACCACTGATGGCAAATGGAGTATTCTGACCAAGTCTTTTGTACTTTTCTGGACCTTGAAAGTGTAATTTATTCGTCACAAGCCTCCCAGTTTTGTGTCCTGAAGCTTTTACGAATTACGAACAACATGTGGTAAGAGATTAATGACAAAATTTCATTTTGGGTTGGATTGACCCTGTAATTAGTCAAAAACTTATAATTTTTTAAAAAAAGCATTAGGCCCAAAATATATCCTATGAAAGTCTGCAACTAGGGGTGCCATTAGCATAAACCTTTTTTTTTTCAGTTACCTCTATTTTTAAACTGTCACGGAAGATCAACAATTTGCAAGTTATTATGAATTTGTTAAATTGATTATTATATAGCTATAGCGCAAGTTTTGGAAAATTGAAGTAAAGTAAACGTTACCATTGACTGGCATTTTGAGATCACTTGAAACCCATTATTCTCAGAAAACGTTAGTCTGTTAGAAAAGGTGGTTTTTAACAGTTCAGGTTTGCAAAATGTAAATATGCTAAGCAGGATCTGATTAAAGCATTAGGGAATAAAACTTCCGACTGCCGATTCAGAAGTTCCAACAGTGGATTGCATTCTGGGACGGCTACACAATCCTATGTAATGCCTCGAAAAAGAGCACTGGTTTATATTCTGACCACAAACCATCCAGAAATGACCTGAAGTGTGTGTTTGGACGTTATTCAAGTTAGTGGAATAACATTGTTCTTAAATCCTTAGTGGGTTGGTGAATGTCATTTCAGGATGATGCGTGTGGTTCTAGAACACAGAACAGGAATGTTCTTTAGCGGGAAAAACCAAGCAAAGCGTTGGGTGAGACACAATTAGAAGAAAAACACCAAAAAAGACACTAAATCAAAAGAAACCAGATACTTACACAACAAACGGTAAAGTACGCAGACAACCAAAAGAGAGAGAAAAAAAACAGAAACGAATGAGACATACAACACTGGCAAAATAAATAAACACAAATATACATGTACAGCATGGATACGTTCTGAAAACACACTAACCTTGACTGGATTCAAACCGAGATAATAGGTTAGTTAACTTATTTGTTTTTAATATCAAAAAAGGCAAAGGTTATATGCTGTAGATTTAAAAGTAATGTGTTACTTTAGTATTAGTAGCAATCTGATTATGTAACCCCCAACACTCCAGACTATTGATAAAACGCTACTAGACACACACTACTGTGTACAAACATAGCCAGGCTGTCTGGCCCGTTAAACTAGGACACGTAACCCCTCCCGTCCCAAAGTGACGGAGAGTTAAGCCTTCACTTCCTAGCAAGATCTCAGTTCTGATCCTCGCTAATGCACTGCGCCAAACGCACTTTACGACGACGCTATTTTTACACACAAACACGCTGGAAATAATCCAATTGATGACACAGCTAAATAAATACACCGTTTATTTGTTTAAGCGACAGGAAGAGTTATACGGGCGTAAGAGGTAACTGGGTTTCTTTTAAAATGCGTAGGCTAAACACTGCAGTGCATTTTGTACTTTTAAATAAGTCACACTTTTTGTGACATAGCTTCTATGTCTTATACAGAAAACTGTAATTTATTGCACTTATTGGATGTTTTTGTCACCCTAATTAACATTATCTAACCTACATTTTAATATATGAGGTACATTTGCATCAAGGCTGAAATCCAAAGTTTTGAGTCCATTAGAAACCAATAAAGCAATGGTTAAAAAAAGAAGACAGAGTCAGTGTAGGGGAAATGTCTCCAGAAGAACTGCATACCATGTCTAAATGTCCTTGCGGGGATAGCTGTGTGTGTGCGTTTGTGTGTGTGGACACCTGGAAGTGAAATGATTCTGCAACAATATCTTCATTATCTTCTTCCACCTCGATGAGAATTGGTCAAACAACCGGCAAACCAGCTGATATTCACACAGAATCGCATGCTTATAGGCTCGCCGCAACATATTTTGGCCTGCAGCGACTAAAACACCAGAAATGAACCAGCTGCCAAAAACTGAAAAGTGCCATGGTTTTCTAATCTAATATGCCACTACACGGAAAAAAAGAACAGCCTGGACAAATGTGACGTGTCTGAAACGACTATTTCCATTCAGTGTTCGCAGGATTCGTTCGATTCAAGATGGTGGGTATGAACTGGCACAGTTTCACTGCAGCAATGCATGCGGGGATGCCACACACACACACACACACACACACAGACTCACTTGTCAGCTGGTGCCGTCATGTCAGATAAACCTTGGATGTCAGAGTGAGGAGATTCATTTTACACTCCCTTAAGTTTTCAAAGGGTTTGCATTAAAACCAACAAAACTCACTAAACTAAATAAAATTCACATTTATTTTAGTTTGAACTATTATAGTTTACTATAAAATGACATGTATTGTTCATCTCAAAAGGCATATTTTTGGCCCTTTTACACGAACGATAAATATAACGATTACAATAATCATATTAGCATCCACTGCATTTGTTGTCTGCCACTTCTAACGATATTGTTTCTAAAATAACTAAAACTAAGCAACTAAAATTACAATGATTATTAAAACTAGTTTTAGTTATGATCACACGTGAACGCTCCATCCATATTTATTTTTTACTGTTTTTCTACTACAGAGGTGCAGTGGATTTAGCATTTTTGATGTTGGTTAACATGGCGAAATTAAACAAGCTGCATGGGAAACATTTACGTTTTAAGCGAAGCTGATTTCGCTTGTGATTTTTATTTTGCTACGCTGCAATAAATGTGATAATAATAGATAATAGTTCAATGTTTGAGTATTTTGTGATCCAAAATATAATCAACGTTTAAAAAATAGCTCACCTAGGCTGTTTTGATTGGTTGCTAGAGTGTTCTGAAGATTGAATGTAAACATGGGATTTTTTCGCCGTGTTTATCATCCACCAGGTGAAATATCAAAGCCATAACGCCAATTATATCTGGTGCAAATAGATCCCAGTAACAACAGCTTTGTCTGGTGTGAAAAGAGGACGCCATCAAGAGGCTACACACTGAGTAAACTCCCTCAGGAACGAGCACACGTGCCTCAGAAACCTGACACCACAAATTACAGAGTAGAGAATAAGAAAGCATTATGTGATGCTTGTGAACACAATAAAAGTGAAAGCCTGATGTGTAGAGATTGAGATTAAATGAATATCGGCTTTTCAAATGAACTACTGGTGTGTTCAATCATTGACACAATCAGCCGCGCTAAAAAAAGCAGGGCTGACTTCACAGAATTAACTCAGCATCTGGCCGAACGTGAGGTCGCCGTTGGCAACCAGCTTATGTCAGTCCACTAAGGTGTGTTTGCAAATCCTGGTGTGCTGACAACATTTTAGGCACCATATGTGTGATCCTAAAAAGGCCGCACTAAAACTAATCATGCTATCTTCTAAAGACACTTCATTTGGCTTCATTTAACGTGGAAATGCAAATGGCAGAATGCACCACAACAGCTCTGTGGAAAACTCCATACAAGATGCTAGACGACATACATATAGTATAAAATGCTAATACTTCATCACAGTACTTTTTAGTTATAATAAGGTCTAACCTTATTCAAATATAGCCTACTGTTTTACTCAATATTAACATAATCTTAGCTTCGCAACATGCTAACAGCAAACCTTACTAAAATCGACTGTGCTACTTTCTCTTTAACGTATTACAATGTTAGCTTAGCAACATGCTAACAGCAAACTTTACTAAAAAACGATTTTGCTACTTTCTCATTAACGTATTACAGTGTTAGCTTAGCAACATGCTAACAGCAAACTTTACTAAAATCGATTGTGCTACTTTCGCATTAGCGCATTAATGGTAGCTTAGCAACATGCTAACAGCAAACTACTAAAAATTGAATGTGCTACTTCCTCATTAGTGCATTAATGTTAGCTTAGCAACATGCTAACAGCAAACTATACTAAAATGAACTGTGCTACTTTCTCTTTAACGTATTACAATGTTAGCTTAGCAACATACTAACAGCAAACTTTACTAAAAATCGATTATGCTACTTTCTCATTAACGTATTACAGTGTTAGCTTCGCAACATGCTAACAGCAAACTTTACTAAAATCGATTGTGCTTCTTTCTTAATTGCATATTACAATGTTAGCTTAGCAACATGCTAACAGCAAACTTTACTAAAATCGATTGTGCTACTTTCTCATTAACGTATTACAATGTTAGCTTAGCAACATACTAACAGCAAACTTTACTAAAAATCGATTATGCTACTTTCTCATT
>JAUMHR010000082.1:3718452-3733189 GCA_032361145.1 Enteromius fasciolatus
CCAGTGGAAAACCCCCCAAAAGTGAGCTGTACTGAACCGTACCGTACCGTACCATGCAGTGGAAAAGCGCCATTAGATGTTCTAAGGCACTCCATGCACTACACAGGAACATATAAGCATAAAATTGTTCTCTGCTTGCTAGTTTTTTAGCATGTTGCTACACATTATAGCGCTTTGGTGAATAATCTGTCTTAGCTTAAACAGAATGATACCAACTCCTTTGGCACTTACTGACTTCTTCAGGTGGTAGTTTGTTTAGTCTCCTGTGGCGATCTGGCCCACCCCTACATGTTTGTTTGCTTTCAGCCAGCCTGTTCTTCACACCATGCTAGGTGTGAAAAGGAGCCATTCATTCAGTCCACGGGTGCGATCAATACAGATGTGAGGATAAAAGTGCTGAGAGGGAATGTTTGAAAACTGGTGAGCCCCGTTCGCGTGAGACAACTGCATTTACACCAGAACGAGTCTCCCCAGGTAACTGTGACCTGTGAAGTTTGAACTTGGAATTTTATTTTTTAATGGATAATTCTAACAGATAACCACAGCAAAATTTTACCTCAACAATGCAGAAAGACAGGAAAATAACTAGCTAAGATGCTAAACTGTTGAAACACTGACTAAAATGACATCTCAACTAGAACTTAAAATAGCTCAATTTAAGATATCTTAAATGAAAACCAGGATGCTTCTGACTGTTCCATTGACTTCACAGTAAAGGTCCAGAAAAGTATCAAAAAATCTCACATCTGCCATCAGTGGTTCAAACTGTATTTTACGAAGCAACAAGAATACTTTTTGTATGCAAAGAAAATAAAAATAACAACACAGTCTCACAACTAATCCTTATGTATTTGTACGTGGTAGCAAATTCGTACGACCTCACTCATACGATTTAGGGGCGGGGTTAGGTATAGGTCATACAATAACAAAATTTTAATTTTGGTTTGGAGTAACCCTTTAAGAGATTTGTAGTTATACTGAACATAGACTACACAAGTCACAAATAATGCTCATAAAGTGAGTGAAGGCTTGACTTACTGTCGGCTGCACGTTTTAACATTCATCAATCATAAAAGCAAGAGAGACTTGAGAAATTTCACTTTTAAAAGTCTTCGATTTCTTAAAATAATGTGTGGGGTTGACGGCATTGTAGGACACACGTTTCGATTTGCTCCGTCCCAACTTCCTGTTGCAGTATGAAACGTAGACCAGTTTGCCCAAGCTGGCAGAACTTAATCTAGGTATAAAACTAATTGGTTTTGGATCATGGGAAGATAAAATTGCAAATACAGTCAAATACGCACAAAATTTGGAACCTAGAAATGTTTGTCTATGTCTAAACAAGATTTAGAAGAACTTCAAAGCAGGAGGCCTGTTGTGATTGCACGAATTCTTTAATTAAAGGACCAGATTGTACATTTCAACAAGCAGTCAAATGACAAAAAGACAAAACTGCATATGTACCTATTATTTCTGTTACGTCAGTGTGTTAGAATATTAAAATAAATCCAAATGTGACTTTTTTTTAATCAAATATGATTGATTAAAAAACAAAAACATAGCAAACCATTGACATGACAATTTCTAAGCAAATAGTAAAACATTTAAATTCTGGAAAGTAAATTTACCAGTATGGCACCATGTTCTTTTTATTTAAAGTGTAAAACTTCTTCTTAAAATATACAAACAGAACACACAACCTGAAAAAAATTATACAATATTTACTTCAAAAAACATCTCTCTAGAAACCTACATCATGTGCCGGAAAAAAAAGTAAACCTGGTAAGGTTGCAGTGCTCTTTAAAATAGTGCTTACAACAAAATTAAATAACTTTTTTTTTTTTTGACTATTTACAAACTCTTTAAACATTTTGTAAATGATTGTAATATTGTTTTCTCATATACGTGTAAAAGAAATGTAAATCCATAGTTGAGCCAGTGGTACCTCTTGCAGGAAATGTCTGCAAATACAGTATACTGTATATATATATAAATACATACATATATATATATATATATATATATATATGTGTATTTAAAAAAGAAACATAAAATCAAAGAGGCTGGCCTGGAAATTTATTTTCTCTGTGACTTCATAATACTATAACATTTTACATTATTATTCATTAAACACCTTGCACCACCAAATATTCTTCTTCTTTTTTTTAACTGCTTTACAATATACTTAACACATTCAACTTCCAGAATCTCTTTTCATGGACAAAACAAACCTGGTTTTTGAAAAACATAAGTTCTCGACAACATGGTCTCACGACGAACGCATAATAATTTGAGTTACCCGTATTAATAATCATAGTAGACTATCCTAGTTATACTAGTTCGCTCTTACAAAATGTAGAATTTTAACAAGTCGTATAAGTTAACCGTGGTAAAAATTGCAATATATTGTACATGCTAGCATGAACAAAATGTAACATTTTTACATGATTTAATTGTTACATTTGTATAAAATGCAAAATGTTTACTGTAATTGAGACAAATCAACATGTACTTGCATGTACATATGTTATGCCTTTATCCAATTTATCTGGTTAACTTGTGCAAATTATTACGCGTTCATAACAAGACTGGGTTGGTTCTGGATTCACTATACACATGAACACCTGTATCTATAATTTGTAAGGTTAGTTGAATTTGATCTGGAATCATCTTTCCAAAATCTACTCTCACAAAATGTAATAGGATTCAGATCTACAGAAGAGTCTCATTCTTTTTCGTACTGCTAAACTGCTTTATTACTGACATCGCACATAAGTATTCTTTCAGTAAACGGAAGGTAACACCCTTGCTTTTCCCCTATAAATAAATATGCATTCGAATCTTCTGTTTATATAAACATCAGTCATTTACTGCGTTTCAGGACAATCAGTATTGTAAGAACTATACGTTGCATATGCTCCTACGTGATTTACAGACGTTGCGAACAATTTTAAATAAAGCCCAATTAATGGAGACTGACGGACACATACTAACACACAAGTGTATCCTGACATCCATGACAGCGCTATCACATTGTCTTGGGTGGAGTATTCAGCAATTGGTTTGATATTCCAGGCCAGTCTGGCTCATTTTAATTTAAAATTAAAATTAATTTATTCAAGTGGATAATCGAAATGGCATTTCTTTATTAATTATTTGATAGTGTTCTCATGATTGATGGCATCTTTTCGGATGGATCTGTATTGAGTGTGTTCAGAGGTAGAAACCAGTGGTCTGAGGGTCTGGTGGAGGTGGGAGTGGCTCAGGAAGGGGGTGGGGACTGTTGCCGGGTGTGGCCACTGCATTGCCGTTGGGGACCAAACAACTTCCTGTGTAGGCCACACTAGCAGAGTTGAGTATAAAGCCCGTCTCGATCTGGAAACAGACAAACAAATGTTAGAAGTATTTAGCTAAATTGCTAAAAGCTAAAATAAATATGTTTTATATAAAATATAGATAATAATAACGATTATAACATTTTGTCGATGTCAATTAAGAACAGGAGGTGCATCCCAAATCGCATAATGATGCACAATTCTATGACGTTTCTTAGGCCCCGTTTACACAAGTAAATGATAGGTGTTACCTACCTAACCTAACTAAAACACATAACTTGTGCTACATTTACACTACTCCGGCATTTTCAAAGTTAAAAATGTAGATTTAAAAGTTGTGTTTCAGTGTAAAGGCCTGCTTTACTTCGAACAAAATAGCAGAACGAACTGAAACAACGTAATTTCAAACAAAATCAGGACAAAACAAAGTTCTTTTTGAGTTTGTTTTGGCACTTCGCAAATCATGTTTACATTAAACTACACCCCTCCTCCAGCAGCGTGTGGGTGTTCGAATGTTCAGAAACAGTATACCGCCACTCAGCCTTTACGAACTTCTCTTTGCCCTCAAACAAAGAACGAAAAAGAGCTATAAGTATATCCCTAAATAGTCTTAAATGGAGCAGAACTGACACTTGGCTGCCCGCATTCTCTCTCTGCATCCTTTACGACCATGTAAACAATAACATCATGCTCATTGTTGAACCACAAGCATGCAGATGTGTCCGCCATCTAAATAATAGGGAATCTACCTATATATAAATTGTATGGTTGTACATGACATGCGTTTTTCGGTAGACAGATTGTTTCTGAAATGCAGTGCAAACGAGGAACGAAACCGCGCTAGTGTAAACAGGGCCTCAGTATAAATAGTTCTGAAAATTCTTAAAAGAAAAAGTGCGCTTAAAGTACATGGATGATGCACTTAAATAATTGAAAAAAAAAAACAGACTTAAATATAAGTCATATACTACATGGTCCGAGTACATAGTGCTTAGCGTACAAGTACATAGTTTGCAGTGCATTATTTGGGATTTTAAAAGTCATAAAACGTACATACTGAATAAAAATGTCAAAATCCACAGCGAGCAGCCTTTCGTTAGCATTAGACCAACTTCTCTGCTATTGACCTAAATTACAGAGCTCACTTATGGTGCTAGCTTATAGAACTAGCACTGCGTTTGCTTATTTAAGCAGGTTAGCAGCAGCTGGACCGCAGATGTTGTGTTCGTTGGGGTCATTTAAGGTCTTCACAAGATACATTAACCAGGATCATAATTGGAAACAAAAAATAATCCCATGGAGGTCAAAATATAAACTCCAAAGTGTCACATACAACATGCTAACCAAAACAAATCTTAAAGATTAGCTGGGTAAAAGCTGGCATAACATCAGTGCATGTTATTTTACCGACTCATAATTGACTTATTGTTCACATTTGCAGATGATAAGTAAATCCTTGGCAATATTACAAAGCTCCTATAGTTATAGTATATGAAATTGTAGTGTTAGTATGCATGAGGTAATGTTGATGCTGGATTGTAGGTCATGGCTGCTCACGCCTGACTGGGCATTTAAGCTCTATTCTCCTTTCAGCTGAGAGCAATGACCCTGAACACACACAACTCAGAAGCCTAGAATGTAGTGCTGAACTGAATTGTCTCTCTGTTTTCCTCACCTTGCCCTTCTATTGATGAATGCCATTCTAATTTCAGTACCGTCATTTCCAACTGTGCCTTCCTCATCTCTCATAAGTTGCTCCAGCACTTTCGCCAAAGTCGCCAACCCAATGCCAAGCAAAAGTCAAAGCAGTCCACCCTAAGTATCTATGATAGTATATGGGATCTAGATCTTCAGTCTAAGGGATTATGTTTTAGTTGCCTGCCAGGTGAACTGTAACTGTACTCAACAAGCCACATTATTTGAGACACCGTTCCATGTCCATAGCACAAGGGATGAGCTATGCACCAAATTTGTCTTAGCAAGCACTGAAGACACAATCCCTACATGTGGAACCACAGCATGGTGCCCTACATGTAGAAAGGCAAGATCGTCTGGATAAATGAGTGCAGACAGGGGCCCATGGTCTCTGAATATAGCCTGCTGCATGAGCGGTCCTTTTGTGGAGGCTACTCTTCCTCTATCTCTCGTTCATAGCCTCAGGCTCCCACTTCACAATGGACTAGATGCTACAGTTGGCCGCCATCGGTATAGCGGAAAAGCCTGTCTGATGCTGGTGGGTTGACCTGGAAGCTTACACTCTTAAGCTGAAGATTACGATCTTAATCACAGTCACCATAATAATGCAACACAGCAGGCAAAGAAAACATCCACCTGTGTGAGGCCCCACAGCGAATCTCTAGAGACTGCCAAGACTTTGTACTGTAGGTCTGTCACTGTGCATTATGCAATCTCAGCACATTAGCCGTGACCTATTAGGTCTTGGCCCCGTATACAGAGCACAATTAGATCTGAGTGAGCATTTAGGCCAATGGAAAAAAGATAGTGAAATATGGAGGGGGTGGAGTGGGCCATATCATGGTTTGGAGTCCAGAATATCTTTTAAACTACTACTTTACAATCTAGGCGGTTTCAACAGCATATACACATAAAATCGAAAGTTGTGAAGAGTGGTTAAAATGGTCCTTCTGCCAGTTCTGCCATTACTACACACACGTTTTGTGATACTCTCCTAAACTCACGGCAGAGACAATTCTTGAAAAAAGTTTGTTCATCTTCAGAACACGAATTTAGCAGCACCACATGCATACATCATTGTTTTCTCGTGAATGTACATGAAAAATCAGAAATACCTAAATTGCCTAAAATAACAATCAAAATACCGGGAGTAGTACGTGCTCTCTATCACACTCACGGTACTTTGATGTCATACAATGTTTGATCTGCGCAGTGCAAACACTCAAAAACTGGTTAATTTAGGCAATTTAGAAATCCTGGCCAGAACGTGTCCCTGGAAAGTGACACAAAATAAAAGAAACTGTTAAATAAAGTTGGTAATTTTTTTTGCACAAAAAAAGTATTCCTAATGTCCCCCATGCCAACAACCTGTAAATGGCGGATGCCATAAGTGAATAAATCTCCTATGACAACTTGCAGTGTTACAAATCATTGAGGCTGAGAAAAGAACACAACACTGCAGACAATAGGCAGCTAAATACATTGTTTTGTACTGGTAGTTCCTATAGAACTGTTTTAGACCCTACTCTGGAGTAGGAGCTAATGTACTTCCCCCAAACAGAGTTCTCTGAACTCAATACGTTCCCAGTTCCTGTGATGTGAACACACCAAAAAGCAGGTACTTCCTATGAAAAGTTTCCACCTGTGCAAATTGATTTAATTTGTAATGTATAATATTACTAAACCAGAAATCGATACCAGCTTGACAATGTAAACCAAAAGGAGGTTTTGCAGGGTTGTCTAATCCTGCAGAGTTTAGCTAAAACACATTTGCCTAGAAGTTTCTAGTGAAGACCTTTATTAGTTTGTTCAAACGTGTTTAAAGCTTTAGAGCTTGGACTGTGGTCCTTCAAGAGTTGGACTTGAAACTCCTGTGTTCCTGCAATACTACTGGTTTCCCCTTACCCATCCTTGATGGGTCTAGGACAACCAATCAGTTTTTAGGATTAAGGGCTTGACAACATTTCTATCAACAATAATTTCCCATTTGAGATCAGGATTTGAGGATGTACGTGGGGTTTGGCAGTTTTATGTTTTGTTGTTCCAGGAGCTTGTCCAACTGTTAAATCACATCTACGCAACTATATCCTTCCTTAATTCTTACCTTACTGTTGGTGGTGTCATGGGTCAGTTCCAAGCTATAATCTGTCAACGAGGGAAGGTTTGAAGGTGGGGTTAATCCCAGGATATGCTCCAGAGAGGAGTTCTGTTTGGTATAGGAGGCATAATAAGTGGGTGCGACCTTTGGCTGCTGCTGCTGCTGTTTCTGATAACCCTGCTGATAGGATGAAGATGAGGCCATGGCTCCCTGAAACTGTCCTGAATCCCCAGCTGTACTGATGTTCATTGTAAACTCTACCCCTGAATTGTCGTATTCAACATGTGTACCCACTGTTTGTGTGTGTGCCATCTGGCCATTGGGAAAACAAGGTCCATTTGTGGCCAACTGGTCTGTGAAGTTGTACCCATGCCACTGGGGATCATTGTAGACCCCGTTTGGAGGGGTATCACTACCCACAGCTGCTTTTTGTTTATACTGGAATGGGTCAAGCAACTGGTTGTGCTGCCATTGCTGTAATTGTGCTTTATTCGTTCCTGTAATCTTGTTACCAAGTTGAGAGTTCAAGTTGGTTTTCGTATGTTCAGGGACCCAGTGGCCATTGTGCACAGCTGATACTGAGTTTACCAATAAAGTGTCATGCTGCGTAAATGTAGTTGTCTCAGAGTCTGTTGTGGACACCTGAGGTATTTGTGCCTGGATCCAGCTCTCGGTTTTGTGGCAAACCGACTGGCCATTGAGATGTTGCTGCATACGCTGTGAGAGATGAACTATGGGTGTTATCTGTTTTTGCGGCCAGAAAGGAACGTGAGGATCAGGCATGGAGGAAGTAATCTGAGAAGCTGACTCGGAAGCAGAACATGGCTCAGGGGTTTTAACCGAATCTAATGCCACAGCAGGGTTCTGAGCATCCTTCGAGTCCTCGATCCGGTTCTCCAGTGAGTCTTGGACGTAAGAAAGGATTTCGTTGTTAGTTAGAAGATCGTTCAGAGATGGGATGTAATCCGGTTCCATCTCTACCTGGATCATCCTTTCATCCAGAAGCAGCAATTCTAGGTCCTCTGCATTAAGCCCAAGGTTTTCCAGGGCACTGAATAGCTCACTGTTGGAGCAGTTTTCTTCATTTTCCAGAGTCAGAGAGTCTAATGTTGCCAGTAGTGGGTCAAAACTTGATTGATCCTGTTTGGAGACTGCAGGTAACCCATTCTGCACAGGATTCCAATTATCATTTTCTGCAGAAGAGGAGAAGGTACTAGACTCTCCTTGCTCACTGAAGAGGCTACTGTGGAATGACATTCTAGGCTCCGTAGCTGGCTGACAAACATAAACAGACTCGTCTTGTCTCATCATGGCTCCCAGCAGAGAACTTGGGTCCACATCATCCTTTGAACTTTTGTCCACCTTGCTCTTTTTGGTTTTGTTGTTCTTGCTTTTGCCCTGAAGGGTGTCGGGGAAGCCTAGCATTGGGTAGCTGATTTGGTACAGCAGAGCTTCTCCAGTAGCAAAGGTAAATGGAAGATGCATAGATCGCTTCCTCAAATGCTCCCCGCCTTCCTCTTCTCTGAATAAACAGATAAAAACCTTGTCAGTTGATATGTAAGGACTTTCAAATCTCATTTGGCATGCTATTTAACAGCTAGCATGCTAATAGACTTTTTTTATACAATGTTAGTGCAGAAATACAAATGAATATTACTTTTAATATGCTTACACAAGTGGTCTCTGGGTGGCAATGATGTAGTCAGGCTTGCCATTTTTGTAGACGAGTCTAGCATTAGCTTGTACCCATTTCCAGCGGTTGTCCTTTGTAAGCAGTCTAAACACAGTCAGGCCACTTTCTCCAGTCTTGATCACTGCAATACACAATGCAACTGTTTGTAATCCCAGTTATTAGTTTAAATATATAGACCAGAATTTTCTACATTGTACCTTTTTTCTGCTATAGGCTCTAGTTCTACTCCTAACGTCAAGGATTTATCAAATCTCCTCCATAATCTTTGGGATTATGGGAAAACATTCCTACTCCTGTCTTTTGCTCTGTACGCCTTTCTCTCTTTCTCTACTTCTGAATTCAAAAGCTGATTTCACAAAATCCATTCAAATCCTGCCCATACAATCGATATTATCAGTTGATTTCAGTTCCTTTCATAATATCTATAGATTTTCTCCTGTGAACCACACTGAACAAGAGTACTGTCACTTGTTCAAGCATTTGCCCAAGAGCACAGTGCTAATGTCTTTTAGTGTCACTAGTTTATTTTAGAAACCAAGCCTTGGGCAACAATGTCAGCATGCATCAGCAGAAAGACAGCTCATCATACCCATTTCTTAATCTTCTCGTAATTCAGTCAATCATATTATTAGCTATGTAGCATCTTAAAAATATCTTCTTAAGCTGGACTTTTCTAAACACTCTTGTTGATCCTGAAACAACATTCCAGTCAACCAATCAGATTTGAGGGATAATTCTTCTAATGATCAGGTTTAGGCGCTTCTACATACTTGATAATGAGCTAGCATTTCCCACTGATTTTAGGCATACATTTTGGGTAGGGTTAGGTTTAGGGGTAGGGATTGGGATGAGTCTTTATTTTTGGACAGAAACATGGCAAAATCACAGTGACCTTTATGAACAGTACAACTGTTATTTAGTACAACAAAATGACAAATCTGGAGAAAAATCAAAATCTTACTCCTGACATGGTTCTCAGCACAATACAGCATATCAGCTGCATGGATGAACTGGTACCCAGAACCTCGAACTCGCAACTCCGCCTCGGTGTAGCCAAGAACAATTTTACCCCTAAAACACAGGCAAAATCAACATCAGTAAATTTGATGCAATTTTCTATTGGGCTTATGGGGATATAATCATGTATACAGTGCATGTTACAGCTCTTTTAAAAGTAATGTCCATCATTACTTGGCATCACAGGCCATTGGGGTGAAGTCCAACTTGTGTTTGGTCCTGAAAATCATGTTCTTGGTTCGGATCTCCATTATGGAAGGAGGCTGTAGGGGTGTCGCTATGGCAAATAGGGCGAGCTGGGGCGGCATTTGGCCTCCGTCATCCAATCGCCTGTTCTGCCCATGCAGGAATTTCAAACGTCCTTGAAGATTCAAGGCCTTAATGGGGCATAAATAAAAATAAACATTGGAATAATTACCATACAAAAGTAACTTGAAAAATGTCAAAGTGGAATTTAGTATACATTTTAAACTACACAAATTCTAATAAAAGAATGCACAACAAATAGAACTCCATGCAAGAATAATACAAATCTGAAATGTAGAACAAACAATGCATTTGCATGAAGGACGTACATAACCGACACACATAATATATGTACATACACAGCTGGAGCTGATGATTTTGTTGGCGTGCCCTTGGCAAACCACATAATTTGTCTCTGACTCAGTGTGGGCAATAGAGCTCAATCCAGGTCATCTATTAATGAAGGCTTTGACCTGTCAAGAATGTGTCATATCTGAATGTTTGCTTGTTTGTGATTGGTTAGTCAGCCTTAGAGCTTTTGTTCTGACTGGTGGAGATTACAACATGTAAAAGTGAGTGTATTATATATGTTAACCGGGATTAATTTAGCATTACATGCACAAACATAAAACTACAATACACATTTTGTGGCCGTTAAGCTCTCTTGACAACCTATTTTTTCAATCACTTAATTTTTCAGTTAGCTGTTCATTTCGTGTAATGCCCGATTTAAAATAAACAAGGGGTTGCATTCAAAAATGCCAAGAGGACAACAAACAAAAGATATGTAATGGAAACGAGTTTTGAAATTGCTTGTATTTTTAGCTCATGCTAATTTCTCTGAGCACATGGGAAGACCCCTGTTAGCAGTCCGCTCCTGACAAGCCAAGTGTAGTCATGCTATTCTTGAGGGACATGGATTTGGTAAAGATGGAGTGGAGGGGGAAAAAAGTAAAAGAGAGACTGAAGAAATAAAGGGCAAGTGTACAGAGCTTTGCACGCATCTCTTCACTACTGCATTGCCAAGATTAGCAAAAAAGAGACAGCTGTCTAGCTGGAGAATGAATGGGAAAATACTTTTGGAAAATATGCAGCTGAAGGAGATGTTGGTCCATAGCTAAAGCCTGGCTTTCTTCAAATTAGCTTTAATGTATGCTAACAAGAACCAGTTCTTGCTATTTTGCTGTATTTATTCTAATGCATTAAAACCTGTTCCCCATGACCTTACTGCTTCTTAAAGACGGATTACAGAGGTGTTCCAACAATTCAGATCTCTGTGGATGGCAGAGGCACAATCCAAAACAAAGTTAGCTAACCTAGATGCTAACTCGCTCTGTAATCTGGAACATCGGGGCTTAGAGACTTTGAATAGCAAGATATTTTCCATCATACTAATATTAAATTCCAAAAGCACTTCTGAATTAGTGGAAGTAGGACGTTCCTTTGTAGGTTTTGAGAGCAAATTAAGAGCTGTTTGACACTGACCAGGAATCCTGAAGAATTGTCTAGGAGGCATCGGAAACGACAGACGAAATTTCTCTCCAGGAAAGAGGAGTTTTCGGGAGGCAGCTGGTCAGGGTTGCATGTTACCAGCGACATACTTGGGGCAGGATCTCCATCTAAGAGAAACAAAAAAAGAACTTGAGACTCGGTAGCGTGTCCAGACTTTTTCAACCGTGGTTCATCATTGGATTATGTGCTAACCACCGTTTCTGTTTTCATCCTTGCTGTTTGCTGTTATCCTTAATTAAAATGGACGTTTTAGTGACCATAACATTTATTTTGCAACTGCAGGAGCTTCCACTAAAGGTCAAACCACCCTCCTCCTCTTATTTTTTCCAAAAAAAAAAGAAAAAAAGAAAGATCTCTCTCTCCTAACTCAAGTGCTGTGAACTATTAATTTAAAGTGCTTTGGGTCTTTTATCACGGATTTTGTTATCATATAACTCTTTTATCAGAATTACGTGATACAAACTTGCAATTGCGAGCTATAAAGTCAGAATTGCGAAATATGTCGCAATTATGAGAAAACAATTATTGCTTGATATAATCTCACAATTAATTTACAAAGTCAAAAAAAAGTTTAATCAGAATTGTGAGATATAAACTCACAAATGCGAGTTCTAAAGTCCAATTTTTTTGCGGAAAAAAATGGATACTGTATAGTATGTTCTCATAATTGCAAGTTTGTATCTCGCAATTCTGACTTTATATCACGCAATTTTGACTTTATATCATGCAAATGCAAGTTTATATCTCACAATTCTGAGAAAAAATAGCAATAACCTTTTTTTTTAAATTCAGTGTCGGAAACAGGCTTTCATAGTTCTATGCTTGACACAATTTGTATTGTTAAAAGCGCAATATAAATACGGTGACTTAAAAAGTCAATGAAATGAAGTACTTTCCAATTTTAAAGCATGTAATTCGTCAGTGTATCAAAACATCAACACTACCACATGGTTATTTCATAAATAAAACTTTCGTTTTTTTGCTAAATTCCAGGCAAAAATCACCAAACTGTGATTTTTATATATATATATATCATATACTTCTTGACCTTCTGGGGATTCTTCTGTCTGCGTGCTGGTTGGAGGCGGGTTCAAGGCCCAGTGCAAGTTGCGTCTGAAGGCTTGCTGGTCTTCAGTATGAATGAGTTCGAACACATTTTGATGCATCACATCTGTCTGGGAGACCGAGGGAGAAAAGAAGAGGAATATTGTGAGAGAATTAAGTCAAAATAAATTAAAATGAAAACAAGGGATAAATCACTTTATAGGTTTAAAAAGTACTACTAATATATAACTCCAAATAACACAAAAAAGAGGCATCAAACTGCCTCTTTTCTCATCTAAAATGTTAAACTCAACAATAAGAGAACATCGTAAGCACATAAAGTGGACAAACATAGTGACGTCTCAGTTGGATAATTCATAAGTAAATTATGATGAATTGGATTACGCAGTGCCAGACTGAATCTCAGAGTAAAGCCTATTTGATTAAGCGCATTCAATTTCAACGGTTGCTCGAGAGAGACACTGCAGCATTAATCAGTATTAGACAGATCTGATGAGCACTTATGTGTGTGTGCACTAAGAATAGAGGTGAGAAGTATGGAATGATTATCCGACAGCTGAGTCTGACGTAATATTGATTCTGGGAAAGTGTACGTACAGAACATACTCATCAATCAGATTAAAACTGTACTAACCGACCACTGAAAAGTCGTTACGTCATGCCTTGTTTGCCCATAATTTAACAGCATATGTAGCCCTATTACAAAATATCCTTTGTTAAAACAAAATGTTTAATTTCAGACAATTTAGTAAGGAAATATACAGCACCATCCAATCTCATAATTCATATGCCAAAGATAGCGAGTGTAATTCAGCTGTATATTGGATTAGTATTAGAACAGTGGCTGTATGATACATATGTGTTTATGTAAGAGACTGCTGAGAAGGATAATTACCTGGTGGAATCCTAAGTAATCCTGGATGGTGTGAGAACAGTAGAAAATGATCCCTTCAGCGGTGACCACCAACACAAAGCCATTGAGAGCCTGTGACCATAAACAAATGAACAAACAAAGCCATGAAGTAAAAGTATTAGTTAATTGTTCATAAAGACAGTTATGGAAACCACAGAATTAAAAAAATATAACTGCAGTGTAATGCTGAGTTAAAGATAAAAACTTGAAACAGTGCTGAAATTCCCAATTTATAACACAATTATACATTTTATCTCACAATTCTTGAGTTTATATCTCACAGTTTTTACACCTCTCAATTCTGACTTTTTTTTACTTTAGTCTCACGACAAATTCGTACGAATTTTTATTTTTATACGTAAATTCGAATTAGCCACCTCATAAAATATGTACGGATGGCAGTTAGACTGGGTTGTTTATTCTCTATTTGATTTTGAAAGAACTCCAAAAATACTCAAAAAGTACAGTTTTCTTTTCTGTGTTGATGTATTTTCTATTAAAACAGGATGTTGGGGCAGAACATATCAATACTTTTTTGAGAAACGTCCAGTAGTGATTTAAGTTCAAGTCATAAACTAAAACAAAGTTTAACTGAAAGGAGAGACATTTTCCCAGAACTGAAATATTGTACTTTTTAATTGCTTACAAGTACTGCTATCTGAGTACATTAGCATATGACAGCTAACAGATGTGCCCTAAAAGCCACAGAACTCAGTTTCACAAGAACAGGATTTGCAATTAGCAAACGCTTTATGGAGCTGTTCATTAAAATCATTTCATAAACAAGTAGTCAAGTTTGCAGGGGTTTCAATAACTAATGCCAGGCAAAAGGAGAGAAAAAATGTATTCCAAGTTTTTTATTTTATTTTATTTTTAAATATGCAAAAGAGGCAATATCTCATTAAATATGTGGAAATTTGCATATATATTTTGTTTATACACAAAATGAAAAAAAAATGACAGAAGGATTTTAGGATATCTGCTTTCATTACCTAGGAAATCAAAATATACCATCCATAGCCTTAAAAATAGCCATATTTTTTCTTTAAAATGTCACATAACTCAGGCCAGGAATGATTTATTAATAAATCCCTCTGTAAATATCTTCAGAATACTAGTGAGAGTATAACTGGAAAGTTTGGTGTACATAGGTGCAACATAGG
>JAUMHR010000082.1:3733289-3757898 GCA_032361145.1 Enteromius fasciolatus
TAGCTGATGGGCTACCAGCTGTGTTTGATTAATTCGTATCGCGTTCCTCTCGAAATGCGTTATTTGCAAAACGTTCAAGTAGTGTCTCGCCTTAAACAAAACAAACCTGGAATCAGTGAACAATGGCATGAAGAAAAAACTTCACAATAAAAGCTCACATAATTAAAGTTAATTTATTAAACAAACAAAAAAACATGAAATGGATTCCTCTTTAACTCGGCAGTTTAATATAAGAAATATTAGCTAAGTAGGTTGGATGAATATAAATAGCCTATGCTAATCCAGTAATTTTTACATATGCAAAATAAGTAAAAAAAAAATGTATTACTATAGATTTTTATGAAAGTTTCTAAACACTAAAAAAAGTTAACGGTGTCAGTTTCATGTTGTCACCGAACACTGTGTGTGAGCATGTGCTCTTGTTCTGTGTGTATTTTGTGAAGGGGATTTTGCAGCTCATCACCATCTGGTGGGCTATAAGTGTGGATCTGTGATTATGGTAATCTGACACATCCACAGACAATACAAAAACAACTGTGTATGGCTATACTGTGGAGTCACTGTATAAATCCACCATCAACAAAACCCTCGAGCACTGACCTGGCAGTCTAGTGTCTGACGTTCAAATAGATGAAGTATAAGGTTTCGCTTTCACGAGTACCTGATTCTTTTGAGAACATTCTTAAAGGTATGAAATAGGTTTATATTTTGAAAACTAAATTACTACTGAATTCTGGAACCGAGGCTAACATTGTTGATACCAAGGAAAAAAATACTGCTATCAATAAAGCAACATAGACATTTTTTCAATAAAAAAAATCAATAAACAAGAAAACAAACAGATTTACTGAACAGTCCCAAAGTGCAGCACTTGCACTTGAGTGTAAATAAGGGCTCTCTTGAAATCCTATGAATGTTTTATTTAGACTGTGCTTGTGTTAGAAACGCTTTCTAAAGGCAAACTGAATCCTAACATGATAAGGCAACAAGCAATAAATCACTAAATTACCTCATCCACTTTAACCTGAGATCGTCTTTGCCAGATAATACATAATTATGTGCTGCACACAATAATTAGTGCTGGTTACCCCATCCTGAATGGTACAGCAGTTTAGAGGGTTATATCTTCCAGTGTCCCTCTCATTTGCCTGAACATCTGCATTGTGTGCCAACAGGCGCACACATACTCATTCATACATGCACACCTGGTGCAAACACACTCAGAAAACATGGGCAGGAAGCAGAGCTCGGTATAAATATTTCTGCTTGTTGGTTGGCAGAACAGCCCACACTGGGCTCTCGCGGGGCAAGAGGGGGTGCGAGGACCGCAGTCAGAAAGCATTACTATCAAATATGTACCACTGCATCGTTCACAGTCCAGCACACACAACTATACACAACACAGGGGAGAGAGAGAGAGAGAGAGAGAGTATGAAGCAGAGAAACTACTGAGCTAACATAGAGATTAGATAGATAGATAGATAGATAGATAGATAGATAGATAGAAGCAAGAAAGAAAGAGGATAGAAGGAATGGGTTGATGGAAAGCAGGAAGTAAGGAAGGATGGAAGATAACAAGAAGAAAGGTAGGACACGACAAGAAGGAAGGAAGAAAGAAAGAAAAAATTGATCAAGTTAAGGAAGGAAGAAAAGAAGGGAGGAATTATGGAAGATAAAAGGAAGGAAGGACATGACAGGGAGGATGGAAAAAAAAGGATGGAAGGAACAAAGAAAGAAAGAAAACAGGAAGAAAGGATGGAAGAAATTGATTGATGAATGGAAGAAAGGATTAAAAAAGACGGATCGACAGAAGACAGAGAGTAACAAAAAAAAGATAGGAAGAAAGGAAAAAAGAAACAAGAAGGAAAGGAGATGACAGAATGGAAGGAACGGAGGAAGGAAGAAAAAGAAGAATCAATGAAAGAAAGGAAATAAGGAAGGAAGAAAGAAAGGAAGAGAACAGAAAGGAAGGAGCATGATAGGAGGGAAGTAAGGAAGATATGGCTGGCTGGGTAAAAAGAAAAATGAAATTTAAGAATGAAGGATAAAAGGAAGGAAGGAAGGAAAAGATTGATCAACAGAAGAGCGAACCTTAGGAAACAGACAGGAGGAAATGAAGGAATGAACAGACATAAAAAAGAAGCCAGGAAGTAAAAATGGAAGGATGAAGAAGGAATGAAAGATAAAGGATAATAGAGACAAAGAGAATGTGAAAGCATTAGTAAAGAAATGAAAACGAATAGACGTGAGTGGACAGGTGGTTCGGACTTTTTAGAACAACCGGATGGACAGAGCAAAAGTTTCAAAGTAAAAAAAAAAGAAAAGAATAGAATACTTTTACCTCTTATTTTATCCTTCCTTTATAATACATGAGAGCTCTATCTGTGCATTATTCATGCCTAAGTGTCTGAAACGAGAACAAGGCCAGGCAGAAATAGCCTCTCCTCTCTTCTCTCCTCCTCGAGGACATCGCTTTAAACGACTCGTTATAACATACTTACGGCACACATATACCATACAAACACACACACACACACACACTTCTCACCTGTAGTAAGAGCTCTCCCTCATGCAGCCAGCCGTCAACCAATCCTGTTGCTTTAATGTTGTCATGGTTACTGTTGTTTGCCGACAAACCATGGTTTTTCAGAGCAACTGTTGACAGAAAAAGAGAAAGAAAAACTGCATTATGTATATTGTACAACTAGTTATAATTAGTAGTGTTTCATAAGTGAAGCATTACTATTACTACTGTACTGTACTACTGTATTACTACTGTATTTGAAGAAACCACTTAAAAACTTAAGATGCAAGCAACACCAGTGGCGCGAAAAAAATAAAAAATATCAAAACCCTTTGATAATTTTGGTTAAGCGAGATGCTAACGGTCTTATAAGATTCAATGATCTATGCTAAGCTACGCCACTGCCAGAACTGGAGATCAACTGAATGAATTCAAAAATGGTAAAACTCAACTGTTTAACTCTAGGGGAGTTGGAAGATCGAAAATAGTGGAGTGTTTCTTTAATAGAAATCTCAGTTAACTATCAACATCTGCATCGAATGCAGCTCTCACCCATAATTTGATGAAACTACGAGAATATTCAACATAGTGTCACGTCTAATTCGTACGTATTCGTATGAGGTGAATAATTCGTGCTAATTCGTAAAAATCCGTACAACCTCACTCGTACAATTTTGTATGATTTGTCTAAACCCCAGTGACGGTTAGGTTTAGGTCATTCATACAAATTCATACGAATTGGCAACTTTGTTTTCTTAATGTACGATTTAGCAAAAATCGTGAATTCGTACGAGAGGTCTTCACATGGACTATCTTAACGATGTCTTTGCTACATTTCTGGGCTTTGAACGTGTCAATTGTGTTGCTGTCTATCTTCATCAAAAATATCTTAATTTGTGTTCTGAACGAATGCAGTTATCAAACAGGTTTCCCACACACTCTGCCACTGGTCAGGCAGACAGATAGCCCCGCCCTAAACTCACGCCATTGGCTGAGGCACTGTTGCCGTGCCAGGCTGGTCGGAATTTTTAAACAAACAGCAATGTTTAGAAAGCACCACAGAAACACTTGTGTTTTAGGATTTCAACCTACAAAAAGGTTATGTATTACTTATTAATCTGACAGGAAAAAAGTATTTCGCTATCTAAAAATCATTTTAAATGTAATTTACGGTACTCTGTACTTTCTTCTACTTAGTATTCAAAACGCTCTCTAAAAATGAGTCTGTGCTGTTTTGGTCTTGGCCAGTAATGGATTTGCTCTGTGTGGCCCTCTCTCAGGACAAGACAAACTCTGTTGAGCATTAGAGGAGGAACTGACCTACAAACGACAGGGGAAATGGAGAGAGACATGCCAGGCCAGGAGAATGGAGATATGAAAAGCTTTTTCACTGACAGAGAGAAAGAGAGACAGAAAAGAGCGTGAGACAGAAAAGAAAAGAGGAAGCACTTTTCACTTGTGAGAACGTACGTGGAAAACGCATTTGGGCACGGTGAGAGAAAGGTCACCTCGATCTCGCTCCTAACCGCCTGGCAACAACATAAGCAAATGTGTCATATTTTATTAGCATCTTGTAGCTGATATTAAACTGTGAAGTGCTCAGCACTGTTTCGAACATTTGTTTGTTGTCATTATCCAAAAGGTCCACAAAGGCTGAACTACTATTTGCGCCAATTATTTCCACAACCATAAACTCACTCAAGCAAATGCCTCTAGATGTCATGAAAACTAGCATTTGATGATTATATGTGGCTCCTTTTATTCTGCTTCGCCAACCTCTGACCCTTTTAATAGTCCTGCCGCGTGACCCATCGTGACCCCTGACCCCTGTCGTGACATGATGCAATGAGCGACAAAGAGGTTGATGTTATTCCTTGAGACATAAGGACGCAGTCAAGAAGAAAAATGTTATGCTAAGACTTTTTACATAGAAAACTATAGTATAGAACAATATTTTATATAATTAATTTTTATAGAATACATTTTTTATTGCTTAAATATTTAATTACAGTAAATTTTACATTTTACAATAATAAATGTATTTTAATTTATTAATTTGTCTATAATTACTATATAATTAAAACATAAATATAATTAAGATAAAATATTTTTGTTTAAAATAAAGGGTAAAAATTATTTATATAATTTGTCTGAACCAGTTGATCACTTACCGTTTAAAAACTTCACAATGTAGCATGAAATAAGCGTGAGCAATAGCAGCGTTTACATAGGCAAATGAGTGTCAAAGTCATTCAACCCAACTCATTGGAGTTCAAGACATCGCATTATGGGGTCCACAACAATTTTTCTAAACATTACATTTATTTTGTTAAAGCTTAGTGCCCCCATGGAGAACTCATGATGCGCATTAATTCCATAATCAACTTTAAAGGAATAGCTCACCCAAAAATGAAAATTCTGTCATTAGTTACTCACCCTCATGTCGTTCCTTTGTTCATATTTAAAAACCAAAAGAAGATATTTTTGATGAAATCAGAGAGCTTTCTGACCCCCCATAGATATTGTTAAAATAGTGAGGTGATTCAACTGTAATTTTTAACAATGTCCTTGCTATGTTTCTGAGCCTTGATCGTGGTAGGACCCTTGCTGTCTATGGAGGTTTGGAGAGCTCTCGGAATTCATCAAAAATATATCTTGATTACGGGTTCGAGAGTAATTAAGGACAAAATTTACATTCTTGGTTGAACTACCCCTTTAATGCGAATTAGTTTTACTTTTAGATATATTATATATGTTTAATATCTTTTTTTTTTTTAAAGATACTATTATGGGCTTTATTATATATGTTATATACTATTATTATTATTATTTTATTTTATATATTTTTCATTTTTTATATTTTCAAATGTATGGATTTTTTAAATGTTTTTGGTTGTTTATAATCACAAACGTTAAAGGGATAGTCCACTTAAAAGTCTCATGCTTTTCCAAACCTGTAAGACATTCGTTCATCTTTGGAATGCAAATTAAGATATTTTTAAAGAAATCCAACAGCAACACAACTTCAAACACTAGAAAGGTAGCAAGGGCATCAATAAAATAGTCCATGTGACATCAGTGGTTCAACTGTAATTTTACGAAGCTACAAGAACAAGAAAACAAAAGTAACAACTTGATTTAACAGTTTCTTCCGAAGTCAGTCTTTGACGTGCGTTCACAAAAAAGTATTTTTATAGCTTCATAAAATTAAGTTTGAATTACTAATGTCACATGGACTATTTTAACGATGTCCTTAAGGGGTTAGTTAACCCAAAAATGAGTTACCATCATGTTGTTCCAAACCCATAAGATCTCTGTTAATCTTCGGAACACAAATTAAGATATTTTTAATGATATCAAAGAGCCATTTGTCCTTCCATAGACAGCAACACAACTGAAATAAAAAACGTAGCAAAAACATCAACACAGTCTCACGACCAATTCTTATATATTTGTATGAGGTGCCAAATTCGTGCTAATTCATACTCATTTGTACGAATGACCTAAACCTAACTCAACCCCTAAACCTACCCGTCACAGGGTTTCAGACAAATCGTACCAAAATCGTACAAGTGAGGTCGTATGATTTTGTACGATTTGTCTAAACCCCGTTATGTGTAGGTTTAAGGGCGGGGTTAGGTCTTTCGTTCAAATTAATACGAATTGGCAGCTTGTAAAATACGTACGATTTAGAAGAAATTCGTATAAGTGAGGTTGTACGGATTTGTACGAATTAGCCTCGTAAAATATGTACGAATTGCTGTGAGATCAGGATGAAAACATCGGTAAAACAGTCCATGTGACTAGAGTGGATCAAAAAACTGTTTTTTTGTGCAAATAAAACAAAAATAACATAATTTACTCTTTTCCTGTGACTTACGTCTTCCACCATTTTAAAGTATCTCAACACAACACATACTGTACGCAAGCTTTAGCGTATTTAACGCTAAATATAATTTATAATCAGCCTTGTTTATATCCGGGAGAAAGCATTGGGTTTGGAATGACATGAGGGCGAATAATTAATAACAGAATTTTTAGTTTTGGGTGAACTATCCCTAACATTTTGCCAAGGCAGCTTTTTTGACCTACCGCACTTGTATCTTGTTCACAAGGCATAATCACACTTACCTAGCTATCTGTCAGTCCAGCATATGTTTTTAGCATAGCATATTTGAGAAGATTAGGCTTTGTTATGACCCTAGCAAGCATAGCAGCAGTTAGTGCTGAAAATAGGAGGCTAAGAGCGTTTCAGTGCCCCTGACAATCCTTTTTACATGCTTCAAAGAGAGACGGGAAGTTTAAGGCCCCTTTCCCATGATCTTTAGCTCCTGTCTCATAAAGCTGCAGACAAAGGGTGGAGGGCCACAGCAAAACTGAGACCCAACTCCGCACGCAATCACATATGCACGTATGCCAATCATATACACAAACAACGAAATAATAACAACAATAAAATGTGAAACAAAAACAGTAAATAAAAACAAATAATAAGACGCTAAATATTATAATCAAAAATATTTAAAATACAAAATGTTCAATATATTTATAAGACCATTACATATTCTTGAAATGGCTTTATTTTTTTAAAAGGCATTCTGAATGTATGTGGTAAGGAGTGTCGTCGTACATCAGGTGACAGATGAGTTAATGATTCCCTTTAAAGAGATTGGGAGGGTTTCCGGGCTTGTCCGCATGCTCATGCTGTAGGGTTTTACTGTGTTTGTAGCTGTGCTGGTGTGGGTCATTGCTCATCGCGCCCCTGAGTGTGCAGCATCTCTGGGGACGGAGGCTCTGGAAAACCTGGGCTAAATGTTTTGGCTTGATTTCTTCTGGGTTTACAGACAGAGTCAAAACAGCTGACGGGAAAATACGAATCGAGTACTTCAAATGCCAGCATTACGTTTTTTGCAGGAAAACAGAACAGATACTATCTTAACCAGTAAATATTAAATATTTTATCATTAAAAATGTGAAAAATACATATTCTATAAAATAATGTATATATATATATATATATGAAAAATACATATTCTATAAAATTAGATTTTATTAGCATGATATTTACTTTATTATTAAATGATTAATATTAAATTATGAATGAAGAAAAAAATACAAAACTAAAAATTTTATAATAAGATTACATAACATTATGAAAAATGATATACACACACACACATTAAATAAAATTAACAAAAATATGTTTAAAAATATGTTTGTGTGTGTATATATATATATATATATATATACACATACATACATTTCTATATAAAATTAAACAAAAACTAAATGACATTTCTATTTTAATACAATTATAATAATTAGCATTTTACAGAATGGGAAATATTTTCAAAAGGGAAATATGAAGTAGTTCAAATGACAGCATAATGTTAATTATTTAATATTAACAATTAACATGTTATTCACAAATTTAACGATTAATAAACTATTAAATCATTGTATATGTGTGTGTGTAAAAACATTAATATATATATATTGTTTTATGAAGAAACAAATTTAGTTAAAATAATTAACATGATATTATATATTATTAATTAAACAAAATATTGTAGCCAGTAAAATGACTATGTATACTAAATTGACAAAGTTACTTGAGAATACATATTGATATTTAGAAACTACTTTCGATTATGTTTAATTAAATAAATTCCAATAATATCATTCTCGTTTCACTTATTTATAGGTCAAATATTATAAGAGGAAGGAAAGCTGTGTCTTTTGTTTTACGAGGCATTGAGATAAAGAGGCTATGCTGGGTATCAAATATTAACGCTCCATCCGAAGCAGCACGTCACGTGTTGATGACATCACAACGGGAGATGTGGGCATCTGGGAGTGGCCCGAGGGATTGAGGAAGATCAGGCCAAATTCTGCTGAGCCCGGCTGAACACAGCACTCGAGAGAGAGAGTGACAGCCAGCAAACGATAAAAACATCATAACACACGTCTCTCAGCGCACACAGATGAACGACTCGCAAGTAAAAGACTCACACTTGCTCTCTTTTTCACTCCCTCCCCCTTCTATCTGTCTTTCTTGGCAACGTCTCACTCAACTGTGGCTTAAAGGTTCGCTAAGCACTTAGCGCCGACATACAAAGGCCTGCTAAACACTAAGGTGCGCTAAACTCACTCATACAGATGCTAAAACAAAACAAACAAGCACAGAACATGTCTAAACTTTAATACAACATGCTGTTTCAATCTGAAAGTGTTGCTGGTAGGTTTTCGGATCAGTTTACGCAAGGTTTTGTTGTCCAATACAGTTAGCATGCTAGTCACAGTAACACTCCGGTCGAAACTAGATGTCAGGATTAGATGTCAAACTGTCAGTTAAGATAGCATTTGTCTTGCATAATTAATGATTTATTCATGAAATGTGTGAGACTGTGTCAGAGGGCGGAGCAAATGACCTCAGTGACAGGAAGTATGCTTAAAAACAGGAAGAAATGTCTACTGAATCATTAAAGATGGAGATTTAATGGACTTTGATCAGGAGTTATACTTTAAAGCTGCTTTTATGAGCTTTACTCATTATTTTTTTTGATCCAGTCAGCCTTTTCTTTAATTTTTCTTTATGTTATTTAGTAAGATGCCTTGTTTAATAACTGTATAAAGGAAAGTATTGGATTAACTCTTCACAGTACGCAAATCAGTGTGCATTATATATTGAAATATTTAAATATACAGAAAAAAACCCAGCAGAAATGAAACCCTTAGTGTAACTGTCCCAATAAAGCAACTGCAATATAAAATATAGAATAATTGTAAAACATTAGCCTAGCTGTACATTATAATTTTGAATTATAATAATTAATTTAAAATAATTTTTGTATTATGCACAAAATAAACCTGCATGATAAATTAATATATTAATATTTTAATTAGTTAACAGCAATTAACTACACTTAACTAAACTATAATAATGTATTTATTAATTTAATTTGATTTAATTTTGTTTAAAATTAAATAAAATACAAATTAAAAGAAATTAGTCTAACTAGAAAAATTCAGCACAAAATAAAAGAAATTAGAATTAGTTAAAAAAAAGAATTAGTTAACTGCCATAAAATGAAGTAAATTAAATATGAATTAAAATTGGTTTATAAAATAAATAAAATAAAATAAGTCTAACTAAATAACTTCAATAAAATTCTGCATGAGAAATACAATAAATATTCTAATTAGTTAACAACCATAAAATAAAATACTTTATTATATATTTAATATTATTTAAAATATAATATAAAATAAAATACAGTTAAATTAAAATTAAAAGAAATTAGCCTAACTAAAAAAATTCAGTACAAAATAAAATGTATGCATGAAAAATCCAGTAAATATTTGAATTAGTTAACTGCCATAAAATGAAGTAAATTAAATATGAATTAAAATTGGTTTATAAAATAAATAAAATAAAATAAGTCTAACTAAATAAATTCAATAAGATTCTGCATGAAAAATACAATAAATATTCTAATTAGTTAACAGCCATAAAATAAAATACTTTATTATATATTTAATATTATTTAAAATATAATATAAAACAAAATACAGTTAAATTAAAATTAAAAGAAATTAGCCTAACTAGAAAAAAGTAACATAAAATAAAAGTGCATAAAAAAACTCGTCCCACCATTCCTTCAACAGGTGTGGGGGTCTTTAGCTTATGATATGTAGAGCAGAATCATTTGTGTTTTTGTCTGACAGCTGTACTGCACACTGAACACCAGCGAACATCTGCCTCCTTCACTAAACACAGCAGAAAGCCAGCTGTAGCCACAACACACCCTTCACTGGATGTGCTCCTAATTGTGTGTGTGTGCGAGAGAGAGTGTGTGTGTATTTACAGAATGTGTGTGTGTTTCTCCCTGAAGCAGAAATCTTGTCCACATTCCGATGTATTGTAGTGTGACAGCGGGGCGGCAGTGAGCGGAAACACGTCAAACAGAGGCAGAGGTCTTGACCGGAGCTGCTTATGGATTTTTTTTACGTAATAACCCACTCCTGATTAAAACAAAAGTTTGCGTGCTTCAATAGGATATTCAGTTGCTTTAAGAATGCAAATGCATCCTAAATAAGTGTAGATTTGTATTAAATTAATGTGCAATCACAAACCTATGTTATATAATCATAATTAATTTCTTAATCAACTTAAAAAGAGTAAATAAATAAACAAAAGAGAAAAATATTTTAACATAATAAACTAATAGATGGCAACGTTAAATGAAATGAGATTAGAGATTTGTGTTGAGCGTTATGCCGATTTTTCAGCTTATTCTTCCTGACCGTTTACAAAAAAAAGCTTGACAGGCTCAAAGAATAAAATAGGTCCAAAAGGTGTCGGTTCACGCTTTGAAACGAGCTGTAAAGACGTGAACCTTTGGTTTTATAAGAACCATCACAGATGTTGAAGCACCGCAGTAACAAGGTGCAAAAAGAATGTTATTCATTCCATTAAATCCATCGATTGGGTTCAAAAACTTGTATTTGTTGAAATCACCATGGTATCCGGCCTATAAACAGATCAAAGTTGAAATATCTTGATCGGCCTCGACCGGAGAGCGTTCAGCTCGTCAAACGGAGAGTTATTCAATCTGTCTGTCCAAACGAATGGACAATTAAGCTCAGATGTGAATCGTTCCAGACGGGATTTCTGTTATGTGGCATTTCAGCTAAAGTGATTACATCACAGCTCACATTGTTCCTGGAAAAGCAGATGAGCAGACGAAACTGCACACAACTATTCTCAAGAGGAGACCTGTGATTTAGCGAGATCGTTACCCTTAAAATCGCTCGAATAACTATGATATACTGTATTCCAGAGGTTATTTTTAAGAGTGCTGCCATGATCATTAAAGTTAATCAACGCAGCATTAGCGTAACACATAATTCTACAACAAGGAACCAGGCTTCAGATTTAGTATCAAAAGACAATGCGCAATGTATTTCAAACAACCCGTATTAAAAACAAACGACGGCTGTCGAGGAGCCAGACGACACAAAGTACAGTGTAGCACTATCCTGGAATTTATACGACTGAGCTTAAGTTTAGCTGTATTGAGTTGTGCCAAAACAGCTAAAATGAACAGCGCATGAGCTCACATTATGATCGTAACACTGAAGTACCTAATAAAATGAAACGAATGTGAGGACAGTCCAGAGTACAGTTACATTTTACCCGCTGCTTTTAAAGTATGAACATGTGGAACGAGTTTAAGGAATGGTATGACCTAAAGGGCTTCTTATTTGCTGGGAAAGATTATACGGACTAGAGAATGGACAATATTACACATTAAAGACACAGATGGAAAAAATAAAATGTATTATTAAGAAAACTTGCAGCCTACATGATAGATTTAAAGCAGAATTAAAATAGATATTCATGAATAAATAAGTAAATATAAGATTGTTGGAGTATGTTTCAGTTTTTCACTTAACCCTTTTTAGGACACGCACTGAAATAATTGGAAATTCATCATTTCAACCCTGGAATGTTATAGGAGGCTATTACAAGACTTTTTTGTGACTTAAAAAAAATAATGCAAATTTGATGTTGTAAATCTTAGGTCAATGAAATGACCATATATGGTTCCTCGCCAGTCTATGATCATCTGTTTTCCCAAAAAGGGCATATACAGTATTTACAATGTTAAAAACACACATAAAATGTACATAAACTTAATGAAAAATTTATTTAGGAACATTTCAATGTACAAAAATGTACAGTTTAGATCTACTGAAAGCAAAAAATACTGACAAATATGTAAATATATAATAACAAGTGAAAATAACACACTAGTCTAGGTGGTACCACTCGTCTTAAGGCTCACAGTTAAAATAAACACCAATGTATGTAATGCATAATAATATAAACTGGGTTAGAAGTAATAAAATGAATAAAATCTAACGTTTAAAAAAAAGTTAAACATTATATTTCACTATTTATTGCTATTGATCCCACTGGATCACTGCATAATGTTATACAAACCTGTGTCAACATTACTTACTATTGTCCTACATTTTAGTGCATTATTTGTATAAAATCCTGCATCGGGCGTATGTCTAAATAGTGCACTTGCACTAGTCTTACCTGAATAGAGTGTATGATCAAATATGATCGCACCATTTTTCATGTCACAGCGTTCACTCATTTCTAGAAATGTTATGCAAACAACACTGATCTCAACATTTTTCACAACTATTCAACTGTCTAATATATGAGTTTTGTTAACTTAGCATTGTTCGTTTCGATGCTATTTATATTTTTGTGAGAGTAGGTATGAGCGTAAACGCATACTTTTCAAACTTCGGAAGTACGCTGACGTTTCAAACGCCCTGGGTTACTCCTGATTGGTCAAATGCCACGGTGTCGCCATCTGTGACGTAGACTGATTTCTGCTGATTGGCTGGAAGAAATCCATGCACGAGACCGCTATAATGAATGATCGATTAAGTTACCAAATATTGTTCTTTGCCCGATAAAGGGTTAAGAGTTCATGTTTAATTTGATGTTTCTTTGTAATTGTGTGTGAAATTTTCTAGCAATTTCTGAGTGAAATATATTTTTACACCAATTTTTTCTTTTCAGATTTGTAATACATTTCTTGACAAGTTTAAATGGAAAATGCAGCACCTGTTAAAGTAATTTCGCTTTAATACATATCTTGACATATTCTTTATGAAATCTGAAATTAAAAAGTATACAATAATTGATAAATAAATCATAATCTAAATGCATAATTCAACATTGGTATAAATAATTAAGTTTTTAAAATTTTAATTCACTTCTTCGCTGATTCTTTGTGAAATCTTAAATACGAGTAAATAAATAAATACTTTAACACAAATACTTGAACATCTGTTTATATATATATACAAAGAAACATTAAATTTAACATGAACTCTTAAGTAAAAAAAAAAAAATATATATATATATATACTGTTGACTTTTCTCTCATCTCTGAAAAAATAAAGTAACATGGAAAAAATGGTAGTGGACCAAGTACTTGATTTTAGTACCAATGTAAGAGATGGTTTTGAGATACTTACACATACCACTGTAATGCCACGATCAGAATACAAACGTGTGTATCCACTGTATAAACACAGTTCCGTTAATCTGAAACAGTTCTGTTTTAGCGTGTTACAAAGGATTGCTAAAGGTCAAAATGTCCTCATTCTCATTCAACAACAGCCGTGCTTGATTAAGAAAAACACATTAATTTTCCTCTAAGCTGATCACAGAGTCCTGCCCACGTTTACTAACTCCACCAGCTCTCTTTTCTTTTCTGACGTGAAGCAACCTCACCTCATTCAGCCAAGGGTTCAAGAGTTCAGTACTGCCAGACTGTTTTTGCAGGCCCTCTTTCGTTTCTGCCTTGCCCTCCCTGTTTTCTCGCTTTTCAAAGGGATCTTGGCATGAAGTGGATTAGCTCGGGAGTTGTTCTACCAAAGTACTTTCATCTGGATTGTCGAGTTTATACACTGAAGGTGGGAGAGAGACACAAGGTGTCATGACTGGTAGAAACAGAGAGAGTCAAAAGATACATAGGCAGACAGACAGAAGATAGATAGATAGATAGATAGATAGATAGATAGATAGATAGATAGATAGATAGATAGACATACAGACAGACGATAGACAGACAGACAGACAGATAGACAGATAGATAGATAGATAGATAGATAGATAGATAGATAGACAGACATACAGACAGACGATAGACAGACAGACAGACAGACAGATAGATAGATAGATAGACATACAGACAGACGATAGATAGATAGACAGACAGACAGACAGACAGATAGATAGATAGATAGACATACAGACAGACGATAGACAGACAGACAGACAGATAGATAGATAGATAGATAGATAGATCAAAAGACAGACAGACAGACAGACAGACAGACGATAGATAGATAGATAGATAGACGGGTGATAGATAGACAGGTGATAGATAGATAGATAGATAGATAGATAGATAGATAGATAGATAGATAGATAGATCAAAAGCCAGACAGACAGACAGACAGACGATAGATAGATAGATAGATCAAAAGACATGCAGACAGACGATAGATAGACAGACAGACAGACAGACAGACAGACAGATAGATAGATAGATAGATCGAAAGACAGACAGACAGACAGATAGACAGAAGATAGATAGATAGATAGATAGATCAAAAGCCAGACAGACAGACAGACAGACAGACGATAGATAGATAGATAGATCAAAAGACATGCAGACAGACGATAGATAGACAGACAGACAGACAGACAGACAGACAGATAGATAGATAGATAGATAGATAGATAGATAGATAGATCGAAAGACAGACAGACAGACAGACAGACAGACAGAGTATAAAACATCATAAAAAATGCATAAAATATCTCCATTTCTTATATTCACACAGATCTGGTCACTGGGGTCAGTAAAGTCTATCAAATCCAACTCTATAATGTCTTAACAGCAGGATGTCAATCAAGCTATTCTGAGTTCTAGAAGAGGTTGAATCCAGCATCTCTGAACAAACCCAGCTTTGTTTGCTGTTCTTTGTTCAGTTCTCTCTTTTAGTAGCTTAAGGGCCCCAAAGGGTCAACACAAGTGTGTTGAACAGTAGAGCGTTTCCCGACACACAAACACTAATCCCAGATAAAGACCCACCTAAAAGGCGTCCAGCGGCTCTCTGCTGTTAAAGGAAACAGACACACTTTCTTGATCTGAAGAGGGTCGGTCTAATTCTTCTCTCACCGTGAAGGGAAGTCTGGCTATTGTATGAATGAGACGCCTAGCAATCGGCGACAGGAGGAATACAAAAGGACAATGAGGAAAAAGTGTGCCAATCTAGTCAATTCAAGAGAGATCTGGGCTTGATGGCTTGAGGCCTTATAAATAAGACATTAGGAATACACATAGCATTATTTTTTTAATAATATACAACTTAATGTTTTTTTTTATTTCCCACATTCCATAAAATAAATTTTTTTATTTTTTTTGTAATATATATTTTTCCTACATTTCCTAAAAAATGAAATCAATAAAAATAAATAATTATTAGATTTGTCACACAAATATAATCAAAATAATTCAATATCAAATTATACTTCTTGAAAAATCATGTCTTGAGAAAAAACAAAAAAAACAAAATCAGTTTGGAAATAACCGTTATATAACTTTCTGGAATTTCTAGTGTTTTCAAAGCAGAGGAAAAAACATTTGCTTGTAATGCAGAAACTGCGCAGAGTGTGATATAATGTGCTGTAAAAGCAGGAACAGGCAGTGAAGAGGAGATCTCTGCAGTGGATGCTTCGTGGAAAAAGCGCTCAGAGGCTGGTTCTGGCAGGGTGCTGGTGATTAGAGCAGAGATCTTGTAAAGCAGGATGCTAATTGTGCTAATACACTGACTAGACTGGAATACTGTTTAAGCTTAGCAGGGATTTCTGCCTTATTCAAACATCACCTTACATCCGAACCGATTACTTTACTGAGAAAGAGCGGACAAAATGTTCAGGATATATCATATTTCATTTCATAATCAGTTATTTCTATCGACATAGACAGATAGCTAGAAAGATGCTAGATATTTTATATATGAATGTATAAATTAATATAAATTAGTAGGTTGGCATGGCAATTTAATATATATATATATATATTTAAAAAAAAAACTAGTAAATACTAGGGTAAATTATTATTATGCATATGAATAACATTAAATAAAACATACATAAAATAACATAAAATAAAAGCGACAGAGATGTTATTTCAATAAAATTAGTATTATTTATGTTGCTAATCTTTTAAGCATTCAAGTATTCTTAAAATCCTATATTTAAAAAATTTATGTTAAATATAAATATAATAATATCTAAATTATTCTAAGTTTTAATTTTTCTTTTTTTCGTCTTGTCATATCAGGTTGACATGAAGCTTTTAATATATATATATATATATATATATTAAACATATTATTTAATAACTAATTAATCAATCCTAAGAATAATAATGATTAATATTATTGTTATTATATTATATATGTTGATGGCTGAAATGTTTTGACATATCCTATATATAACAATAATTATAATAAATAAATATAAATATACTTTAACTTCTAAATATTAGTAATAATAATTATATGAGCTTTTTAAAAATAACATTAAATAGAACATGCAAAAAAAAAAAAAAAAAAGTTTTATGATTATTTTTTATAACATTTTTAAAATTTTATTGTTTAATATTATTATTTATGATACCAGGCCTTTAAGCACTCAAATATCCCACATATAAGTTGGCAAAACTTGTTTACACATGGAAAGGTAAAAATCCTTTGAAAGTGTCTATTGAAAGAATATGAACTTGCCATAAAAGTAGAATATAATCACAGATATACCTGCTGTACTCTACTGCGATGTTGCTCGTGTGTAAACGAGAGCCATAGCTAAGCGAGAAACTACGTCTGCAATCAGAACCATACGCCTAAATGTGATAATCCCTTTAATACACATACAATCACAGCACTGTTTATATCTACGTGTATTTTAAGCCCAAAATTAAAACAACACAACATTGTTGCGGCATCAAACTAAACAAACCACAGGCGTCTGATTCAGTGAAAACATCATTACACAATGAATCATTCTAATCGCGGCTCGACTAATGAATGCTGGCAAGACATGTGTTTAATAAATGTCATAACCATGAGCTTTCCATAAATCAGCAGAAACCTGCCAAGATGGTGTTCACAATCCACTATCCATCATGGCGTAATTAATGCCTCGCTTCTTCATCTCCTTTGCTTTCATATGAGTCAGACTTCCCATGGTGCCTTGGTGAAGCCCTTCTGAGACAAACCGGAGAGAGGCATGTTTTAGAAACAATTTGTGTGTTTTTATACTCCTCTGCGTGGCCAAAATCATACAGACGCATTTTTATTTACTGTCGTACGATACGGAGAAATCGTTTTTAATGTGCTTATTTTACAGTTGGCTAGTATTGCATGCAGAATGAATTCTCAAATCAACCAAAAACTGGAGAAACATCTGAGCTTAATCACACCCAAAGCATTTTATTAATACTTTTTTTTAACAACCCACAGAATTCCTCTGGACTTAAAAATAGGATTATTTGAAAAGTGCTTAGAACCTCTGTTGAGGAGATAGCAAGAAATAAACAGAGAGAAGGTTTAAAAAAAAGTTGATCAAAATGAAGAGCACCTGTCGAGCCATCTGGTTCTTAGTCATAATTCGTTGATATCCAGCATGCATAGAAAGATTAAGGATTGCCCTGCATTAACCTGACATTAAAAACAATCACAAAATGAGGGGAAAAAAAATATTCTAGGCGGAAATAGAAATGTGGCCTCAGAAACCCCAATGTGTGCACAGGCTTTCATGGGCAATCAATAAAAAAATTATTAATTAAATATGATTTATTTATTATCAATCTCTATTTAAAACCCATTAGAGGGAAATATTATAAAATGAAAAAGACAAAGATTATCATCTTGTTCTAATAACAATGTGACTAAAATGTGAAAATATATATTTAAATATATTACTAATTCAAATAAAATATATTTATATTATAAAATACTATATTTTGTATGTAAATAAATATATATATTAATTATATTATGTCTTATATATATAATTAATGGATATATATTTATACTAGATATAGTATATATCTGTTAATTTTAAGTCCATTATTTTTGAAAAAATAAATAAATAAACAAAACAAAAAAACGTTCAACAATTATCATCAAGTTCTAAAAAACGTGACTTAATAACTTAATGCCATAACTAATTGAAAATAAATTATTACTTGAATATAAATAAATATATTAGAAAACAAAAAAAATAATACAAAAAGCAAAAAATAAATAAATAAATAAAAATAAATTTTGTATTGGGTTTTCTCCAGCATCAAACAAAAATAAAACAAAACAAACAAACACACAAAAAATGAAAAAGCAAACAAAAAAAATGTGTTTGAATCGTCCTGGCATCAAACTAAAGCAAATAAACAAAAAACAAACAAAAAAAAACAAACATGAACCAGAAAAACATTTTGTGTTGGATTCTCCCTGGCATCAAACTAAACCAAACAAACCAAAAACATTTTGTGTTGAAATCTTCCTGGCATCACACAAAACTAAGAAAAACCCTCCGCTTGTCCTGAGCATTACTATTCCTAGTGCAAAAGGGCCAACTCACAGCATGAGAAGAGAATTAAAGATATACATATATAGTAGACTCCAGCATTTAGCTCTATTTCCTGATTCTTGCAAGCATTTTACTGAAAGCTAGAATCTAATATTCACACGTCAAAGAGCATTTGTTCTGTTTACTCATAACAAATGATGTTTTATTTACGCGTAACAAATTATGTTATGTTTCTCTGAAGGATAGAAGAGAGAGAGGGAATGTAACCACTGGTGCCATGACCCGGAGTTGAAGAATATAAATAGAGACAGAAAGAGGGAGGAAAAGACAACACTAAGTAGTTCACTATGAAGAAGGCCTAATTGGGCTCTTGTTTTAGTTGCTGTCTCTCAGATAACACAGAAAGCTTCCCGAGGCATTATAAATGTTGCAAACACTGACCTACATTCAGCCGTACAACGTGTCTGCCTCTCCGGGGAGGCCTTCAGAAGTTGTTTATGCTGATCTAGAGTCAGTCGCTTTACAAAAAGGTGAGATCTAGGATCATTTTCATACTCCGTTCTACACAGGATAAAATAAAATAAAACAAGGATAAACAAATGAAAATAAAAACAATCTGTTTTTTTATCAATTTTATACATTTCTAAAACAAGTTTCCTTTTTTTTTGTGACAACTTTCACATTTTATAATCCAATCAGTTGCTAATACATAAAATCTATAATAAAAAAGAAATAAATAATAAAATATAAATAATAAAATATATTTGTTTAACTCTGTGTGTATATATATATATATATAGTTATATCTTGAGGGGAAAAAATACACACATACATACAATATTTATATATATATATATATATATATATATTATATGTATTTATTTATTTATTCTTTTAAAAACATGCTCTCAGAGATGTGTTGCCATTTTTAATATATAATTAAATAATCTATTAGATAATATTACAATATTTGTTACACAGAAATTAAATAATGGGTTAATCTGAGAGTATAATAAGCTTTCAACTGTTTTTGTAACAATATTAAATAAAAAAAAAGATAAATAACATTATAAATAATAAAGTTATTATTATTATTATTAATTATATAAATATAATTATTAGCAATATGTGTTCCAAGCTAGTAAATTTATATATATATATATATATATATATATATAAAATATCTGTTCTTATAAAAAATTGACACGATTGCACACAAAGTATCAAACCAACAAAATATATTTTTGAATATATTAATTTATAATTATAAAATGTATTCATTAAATAAATTGTGTTTATTTCAAGATACCTGCTGGTGGATAGAACTAAAGTTTTTACATTTTTAAAAGTAAATCGAATAATAATTCATAATAATGATCCCCCATGTAACACAAACAATGTTACCATTGATGCTGCAACAACTGCACAATCCATCACTGTTATAAAACGACAACACAAGATGATTCATAAACCCGGCTTCATGCACATAATTCATCAGTCGTTCACCTGAACAGCCATTTTAAACTCCACTTCCTTAAATAAACACACCCCTCCATTTTATAAATTCTTTAAGCTCGTTATGTTTAATTATTCATGCCTCAGAGGAGGCCCGTTCCCGCAGTGCAGCGCAGCACGTCCGTCTCCATTCCCGAGTCACAGAGACAATGACATATTTACCCAATAACACTGCGGTTATGGACGCAAATTCGCTCAGAGTTTGTTTTCTGAAGGGAACGAAAAAGTAAGGCATGCGCTGAAGAACTCGTGCATGTACTGTCAGGATGCTTCCTTCATAACCTGGAAGGGAGCGAGGAGAAAAAAAGAGCTTCGGCCAGAAGCTTTGTGTGAGAATACAGAAAATGGTGGTTAAAGTTTTGACGCCGGTCAAAGCCCCGAAAAACAAAGAAAGGAAACTCCTGGAAGAGACGGAGCAGCACAGATGTGGCACTAACAAGCAAAACAGCATGCTTGAGTCTGTAAATATGGGAACAGAGATACATATGCTTGTCTGTCTGTTTGTTTGCTCACCTGAATATCGGTAGGTTTTTGTGGATCTGTTCATTTATTTAAATATTAAATGTTTATTTACTCTTCAGTTTATCTGTGTATTCATTTGTTTGTTTATCCATTGACACCTGTCTATCAGTTTGTTTATATGGCCTATTTATTTATTTTTGTTATGTATCCCCTCAGATCTGTCTGTCTGACCTCAGCTGCACACATCCAGCCACAAAGTCACATCACAGTCATGGAGCGGCGCGTGAACTCACCAGAGAAGAAGTTCTTAGCACGTAGATAACTGACACTCAGACGTAGGATAGAGAGTTTGTCCAGGCTGCCCGTGACCTCCCCTGGAAACGGAAGGAGACTGGCCAGCCGGTCCAGCTCAGAGTTCAGCCGATCTCGATGCCGCTTGGACGGGTTCGACTTCACCCCTTCGGCTGGGGGCTGCTTCACTCTGAGCACATTCAGTAAAAACACCTCTTAAGATCACATTCAACAGCGTTTTTCAAATGCAAGCTCTGTTTGAACAGAATCGTGGACGGCATGAAAATACAGAAGCCACATTCACAAGTATCACATTTATTTGCACAGGCTGTTTTTACCACATTTACTGCCTGTGATGTTAATATATTTTGCATATTGTTGTGTCTGCGCTGTTCTCGGTTGAACTAATACATTTCGGTGTTTGATTTTAAGGAAATTTGTGTGAACCTTTGTACAACATACAAATTTGGGTCACCACCCTAACGTAAAATCTGATCCCTGACACCCACATGTCACAGATCCATACACGCGGAGCTGCTACGAAACTACGGTACTGTAAATATGAATGTAAAATTTTATTATATATAAAAGATATCAGTGTATTTCAAAGGTAAACACAAAAAGGAAAAACTGCAAATCGCTACCGACAATTTTGAACAAATGTAGCCGAATGAAACATTTTAGATAATAAAATATAATGAAAATATTAATTATTTTTAGTAATTCTGTCCAAGAGTACACATTAAGCTCTGGGTTGTTTATGTAAAGATATAGGATTATGATACTATTTGTTCTAAACTTAAAGCAAAAAACAGGTGGCAGATTTTTTTATTATTATTATTAAAATGATTTAATATACAATAAAAAACGAATCTAGAAGGCTTACATGAAAAAACATGTGCTAATAAAAATGTATGCAAAATATCAGTTTACTACATTCACTGCCAAAATAAAATATATTAATTTATATAAACTATTATGCAAAACTAGATTTATTATGCATAGTGTATTAGATAGTTACAAAAATATATTTTATTAAAATAATCTAGTATCTGTTTATTCTGAGACATCTAACGCCCATCAAAATGTCATGATGTTGTAATTACTTTTACATTTAAGCAATATAATCAAATAAAAGTAATATTTAAAATTAAACAGTACGCAAAATAAAATATATTAGACTTATAATTATACAATAATAGAATTACTATAATAAAATGATAGAGAAAATGACATGCATTATATAAAATCTTTTTTTTTTTTTTAATTTTAGGGGTTTTAATATAATATATATATTTAATATAATATAATGCAATTTCATGTATTTGTCCTCTGTTTGAACAGTTTAATTTTATCCAAAATTATCCAAACGAAAAGGACAAATAAATCCCCAATGCAATATGCATTAAATAGGAAATATTGCAGCACTGGGCTCTACTAATAGTAGTGGTGATTTGATGATCTTAAATAAAATAATAACAATAAATATAAATATTTACTTCAGACAGATGGGCCTAAGAGAGAAGATTACACATATGCGATTTGGGTCAGACGAACATGACTGCACTGTAATGAGTTTTGAGTCAGAAACACCAACAAAACACACACAGTATCAATTATAAATCAATAACAATGTATCTACACGTCATCATCACACACACAAACACGCATTTATTCGTACAACTTACGATCTTTGCACTGGTTTTCTTCTTTTTCGTCCTGCATACATGTTTAAGGCGTCTGGACCGTGCAACTCTTCAGCTCCAGCGAATTAAACCCACAATTCACAACAGATAAAATCCCAATCCTTCTACTCAAACCCAAAAAATCTGTTTTCTTGTACAGGTCATGGGTGTTAAAATCCGAAAAGGTATAATAAATATAATACAGAAATACAAACTGTGCAAAAAGGCACCCAGAATCAATACTGCCTCAAACTGCATTAAACATCAGTCTAACAAAGTTAAAACGCCAAAACGGCGTTAAAAAAAAGTGTAACTCCTCTTCAAATTTCCTTCAGCATTTACATGAGAAGTGACAGCAGGTCATATTCGTCATCCTCAGTGCTGCTGAGCTTGTGTAAACAGTCCTCCAAAGTCATATGCTTGGACAAAACAATACATTAAAATCTATATTTACACAGAATAAACCAAACCCAGTCATAATTTGTTCCAGCTTCGTGTCTAATTCATTTTTGTCCGAGCTGCTCCACTAAGTCCCCCGACTGCGCGCCCCCGACATCAGCTTGCAGGGCACGCGCATTTGGTTGACCAGGCAACCGGCACAGATTTGCTCAGGAGCGCGCGCAGAGCATCAGAGGCCACGGCTTAAAGGCAAAGGGGAAAAATCTCCTAGGATACAGGACGTCATGCTTTAGGTCTCCTGCGATTGGTCAACGCACTTCAAAATTAAGAATGCTCGCTTATGAATATTAATAACGAAACGTGAAGGGCAGAGGATTTGCAGAAAATCAGACGTGGGCGGCAACGAATCGTACTATCGGGATTATGAATAGTAATGAGAAAAAATGCTGGACTGTAAGGTTACCAAGAAAACCCAGCGAGTCCGATTAATATTAATTAGACTTCCGGAGAATTCTAGCCAATCAAAAAGCAGCTGAGGAGAAAATCGCATTTAAAGCTGCATTAGTTCTTAGAAACGCAAAAAAGTTTTGATATATTTACAGTAGGAAATTTACAAAATATCTTAATGGAACATACTTAATATCCTAATGATTTTTAAAGAAAAATCCATAATTTTTAACATCGTTGGCTATTGCTACAAAATAAACAGTACCTGTGCTAGCCTACTTATGACTGGTTTTGGAGTCCACGGTCACAAATTACCTTACCTCTATAATTTCTAAATTCAATAAAAATTCAAATAAATCGATAATACGAATAATGTGCAATTCTCAATAATTTATTTAAATCTAATTTTGATTTATTTATTTTTTAAATAAAATTAATTCCCTAACAACTAAAATACTTTGGGGAAAAAAAATAAATTTATTCAACATTAACCGTTTTATTGCAATCTCAAGTCACATGTCTCGTCCGTTTGCAATAAAGGAAAGAATTTGCAAAACGGTGAAATCCAGGGGTTAATTTCCTTTATGCAAAGCTTCTGTTATGACGCATCATTTCCTGCGCTTTTTTAATAAGGCTGTTCGACATTTATTGACTATAATGACTGCATTATATAATACTTGTTTATGGACCACAGCAAAATCCCTTTTAATGCATGCAAGCTACTTACTCTTTCATACGCATTGCACACATCTGTTTTATACGCATGCATTTAAAAAGCAGTAATGAATAAAAGATGATTCGAAAATGAGTGCATATCTCCCCAATTTGGTTCTAGGACACCCTATAAAACTGTGAGCAACCACACAGCGGGGTTACAAAAAAATCCCCATTTGCAACGGTTATTTCTCTTTCTCTCTCTTCCTAAGTTTCACTTTACACTAGTAGTATAGTAGTGCATACTGGCACACATTCAAAATATATACATTAGCGCCCCCATGTGGTCAACCCATCTATCTATCTATCTATCTATCTATCTATCTATCAATAACCAGCTGAAACCATTGAGTCATCGACCCCTTTTTAAT
>JAUMHR010000082.1:3757969-3771839 GCA_032361145.1 Enteromius fasciolatus
ATCTATCTATCTATCTATCTATCTATCTATCTATCAATAACCAGCTGAAACCATTGAGTCATCGACCCCTTTTTAATATTATAAAGATATCAACGAGGGGCACAACAAAAATTAATCAGTTGATAATACAAATACAAAACAAACAAGAGCTATATTTTATATATAGAGATATATATATATAGAGATATATATATATATAATGTAGATGCGTGTGTATAGCCTGTATTTGTGGGACATCCATTTTACGCATACAGATTTTACAGTTGTGCAGAACAATGTACAAAATAAGATACAAGGTACACATATAAGCATTTACAATGCTGGGCGCACAAGCAAAGAAACAAACATACAATGATACAACAAATAAACAAAGATACTGCATTTAGAGAGGCCTCACAAACACGTTGTTATGAAAGAAGCAGGCATTTGAAGTGTTAAGTGCTATTATTTTATCCTAAGGGATTCGTAGTTTAGTGGTGAAGTGGAGGACGTCCTAACAAGTGCGTATATGAAAGATTTTTTGGCACTGGGGGATTTCAATGCTGCTAGTGAGTATCAATTACCGGTGCTTAATCCACTACTAACCTGTATTATTCAATGGCACTCGAAGGCACAGGAAACGAAAGGTCATTTTCTGGACCACTAAACCACATCTATATATTATAATATTTAGGCACCTTAATGAAGTTATGAAACTGTTCTAAACAGCTTCATAGTAGTAGTACAGGATTTGATTGGTAGTAATTATCACATTTCAATATTTAATACAGTGGTTCTCAACTGCTGGGGTAGCAGCCCAAAAATTGTTTTGATTGGAAAAACAAAAACAAAAAATGACCTAGACACCACAAAGTGTTTTAAACAAACTTACCAGCTGCAAAAAATGAATATCAGTTTAGTTATATTTTTTTATTTAATATTAAATTAACATTATTAGAACATCTTATTAAATTACGGGCATTTAAGTAAGCAAAGCAAAGCGAAGGCGAGAAAATAGATTCGTTTTTTTTTTGTTTTTTTAATTGTGCGTAATTTTTAATTTCACAAAAATAAAGTGTGGAAAAACTTTAACAGAACAAAGGAGCCATTTTGTACAATAATGGCTAATGGCTTTTAAAGTCACTGTAAAGTCCTGAAGCAAAGCCATTTGAGAACCACTGATTGAATATACAGCACTGTGGACGGAGCTACCCAGTGCAACAAGAGGTTTCATAGCTTGGTTAGGACATGGCGTAGTAGTAGATAGTTTTTAAATCATGAAAACGAACGTCAGCGCAAACCAAATCCATCGCTACTTTTTTTTTTTTTGTGCGTAATCGATCTGCCAAGTGATCAACGGATCAATCATCCGCTAACCAACCAATCAAACAAATCTTCGAGCGATTCCTAACCTCTTCTCTTAGCCAGCAGACATCCGGCGATAAAATACGAAGAACGCTCTTATTTACATTACAACTCTTTTAGCTTTCGGTTCAAAGGAAATAAAAGGGTGTGGGGGAGGGGTTGCTAATCTCCGAAAACTAAAGCTGTTTGAAGGCACTTAAGAAGACGAGTAGAAAGTGTCCTGTAACTCTTGAACGGTGAGGCTATGTACAACACTTAGCAAACTAGCATAATCGATTCCGTCCATGCAAACAACAACCAGTCGTTAAAAACATTGCTTCTCAGCTTCAATTATAGCTGCCATTTCAATTCCTTTCCTCCTCTGCAAGCCATAATCATTTCGTCCAAAGAGAGTGAAGACGGGAGGGAAATAAGTGGAATATCCTTTGGGCAGAAAGAAATTAAGGCACACAGTGTTCCCATTTCAAATGAAATGAAAGGAAAAGGCTTTGGGTGCATGAGTTTGAGGGGTGTGTGTATATATATATATTCGCTGTTATTATCACACCATACTCTGTGCAACTCTTACTGCAGGGAGAAAGAAAAAAAAATCTCAGAAGCAACAAAATGAAGTCCATTAAGTTCATTTTGCACAATAAAACCAATCAGTCATATTTCTATAGCTACAGCATCTCGATACAAATATGTTTTGGTATATATACACATTCAAAGTGCTAATACAATCGAATCAAATGGCTTTATATTCTTGCAAAACTAAATTTTGCGCCTCGTTCACAAAACGAGAATTTGCACTGAAATCGCATTCAATTTAATGCGTAAAAATGTGCGCAAAACTAATTTGTTTTTCAATTTTTTGGCTGCTGCTGTATTTCCTGATTGACCATGAACGAAACTATAAACTAAAATTATCACTGTGGCCATAAAAAAACGATTTTTTTTTTTCCCAACAAACATTTACTTTTGTATGGGATCCTTCTTGATGGCTAGTCCGTTCGGTCGTTAGAAAACATTCGATTTGACCTTTCTTCCCGGGAGGCAGGATATGCTGGCTGCTGTGATTCTCATGGCACGCAAACACGATTTAAGAATTCCTAGAATCCTTCCATATAAGCGTTAACGCAAACAGAAAGCGAGAGGGAAATCGGCAAATTAAAAGTGGACAAAAATGGCTCAATGGCATTTCCGTAATTTCGATTATATGCATAAAAAAAAGTACAAAAGACAATTTTTAAACGAACAGACCAAAACAAAAAACCTGTAAAATGAATGATAAGCAATAACATTCAGACATTGTATTAATACACATGAAACATATGGTTAACGCAACCATAAAAGGGTGGCAAGAGCAGACGGTTTTTACTCTTTGAATGTAAAAAGTGTTGTTGAGAAGAAAAAGTGTCCCGGGACTATTCATTTAGCATTTTTTCTATTCATACATCCTTGGACTTGAACTTTACAACTTGCAGTGGGTGGAGCTTCAGGGAAATTCTGGGACAATTTCTAATTCAATGACTTGCTCTGACAATCCATTAATGCCACAGAGGCCATCAGTAGAGTATTAATTTCTTTAGAGAAAGGGGGTCCATTGATAACACTAAGGTCTACAGAAAGCCAATTTCTTGCACAGTTGGCAAAATAAAAGGCTCAGGCTGAGTCGCCCTCTCTGAGACAGACTTTCCCTTTTTTAGTCAAAACTTAACCCAATAAATAGCATCTTGTGTGCACCTTGAATTTCCTCAGAATCTCATTCCTGCAATTAAAAAGCTCCACTGTTGCTTCTACATACTTCATAAATGAACTGTAGGCTACTTCGCGCACACAAACACACACTTGCTCACACACCTCTCCTTGCTATTACGCTCAATATCTCACTCTTTTTCAAAACAATATCCTTCAGGGATGAAAGGACGCGCTTAAAAAAAATAAATATTTTCTTTCAGCCACTGCTTATTTCTTATCAGAGAGGGTGCGAACAAGTGAAGAAGTAGGTAAGTGTGAAAAAACGTGTGGTAAAATAGCTTTTTAAAGTTCTGTTATGTCCTGCAGGTTTTCAGCCAAGAGTGTCTTTAGAAGCAGACGCGTGTCTCTCGAGGGACAAACAAGTCGCTGTATTTCTGTGAACATTTTTTTCCTAGAGAAAGGTACAGCACTGTTGATGTGTCAGTCGCTGTTTCCAGAGTGATTTAATAATCACAGCAATTGCTTTGGTTGTTCTCCGAAAAGTAGGTGGTTCCATTGGTCAGAGACGGAAAATGGAACGTTCCTTTCTCCTCAAGTGGACGGTTTGGGATCTGTGGAGGGACAAAATTGAAATCATTAAAGGAATGTTTTGTCAGTTCTGTGGCAATCATGTCATGATATTCATTAAGTTGCGCATGGAAAAGAATTTCCATTTTGAACTTTAGTGCCCAGTCTGTGGTTACTGATGCATTGTTTTGATGGCTTCCTACAGGCTACAATTCAGGGTTTTGGCAAAAATGTAGCAGTATTGCTGTTGTTAGCTATGTTTTAAAGCACGGTAGCTTGTTTGAATGCACCAAGCTGGCTATGAGCAGAAACTAGTAGCTCAGGACGAGCTTAAACTAGCTCAAACTAGCTACCATGCTTCAAAACATACCTAACCAGGATATGCTGGGGTTTTATTTCAACTGGGATAGTATGTAAATGACTCTTATAAACCAGGTTTTTTAATGAACAGTTCAATAAGATGCCGCTTTGTATAATTTACAGCACTAAAATATATTCTTCTTATAAAAGCAAAACGGACAATATGACTGAAAAATAACCCAAAGTAATCAAAATTGAGAGATTCAAAGAACTGAATTCTGTCAAGAAATATGACACCTAGTCCTACTCTGAACCACCCTCAATTGTTTCCTTCCACAATGCTGAAAGAAAACAACTAAGCACATTGGGAATTAATTCATCTTGAGTGTCTCTGTCCACATCTAGACTTCCTCAAAATTATCCGTTTTTTCTTTACACATAGCGGCAGTAGTAACATCCCAAAGTGTCGTTTTTCACAAAGACCTGTGACTGACGGTAGTGCTGAGATCACCCAACCGGTTAAAAAAAAGAACTGGATGCGTGATGACACAATAAGCCTGGGGTGAGAACAGAGTAGTTGCGCTAATCTCAACAAACTTCAAGACTCAATCTAAAAATAGGGAGCGAGCACACACCTGGTGCTTTGATCTCTGAGCTAGAACCTGCTAGTTTGAAGATATAATTACACCATTGATTACATTTGTACAGTTTACCTGTGTCTGGCCGTTGCAGGGGAGATACTGTTGAGCAAGTACATTATCTGGAGCCAACCCAAGTGGGACTCGACAGGCCATGGGGCTGATGTTGGTGTCTTCTTGTGGAATGACCGATGTGCCCACGATTGACTCGCTAGGACCTCTTTGGTAGTAGCAGGATGCTTGGGTAGGACTCTGGGTAACCAGACCTTTAGCCCGCTGGCAGGATGACACTGAAGATATTGGATCTGCAGAGACATACTGAATCCCGTTCACTGGTGGTTGAGGAGCGCCTGTGAACATGCAGCTGTTTGTGGTCCGCTGAGGGCCATTGTTGATAATGTCTCCTTGCTGAGGATAGATGCTATTTGCAGTTGTCTGCGGCATGAAACCAGACTCGAATCCTTGTGCGTTTGTGTGCAACATCAGTTCCCCAAGCAAGTCTCTTTGGAAGTCTTTAACTTGCCCGACAAAGCCCGTCATATTCTGTTGCCCGCTGGAAAACAATCTGGAGACCTGCTGAGGCTGTGACTGCTGCCAGCTAGTAAGTCCTGGATTGGTGGCGTTTTGAGCGTGAAGTGAAAACTGTCCTTGTAGTTGGGGAGTTGGGACAGAGTGTAATCCTGCATCTTGTACACCTGAAATGTTACGAGTACAAGAATTCAGGAGGTTATCCATCGTATTGTTGCTGTTAGACATCCACTGTGGGTTTTGATTGATTGATGGTTTTTGAGGAAGGGTATTCTGGCCGTGGAAGCCCATTGGCTGGGAGGGAGTGCCCTGCAATAGAGGACTTTGAAGAGGGAGAGTCATCGTGTTGTGATGGGGCTGGTTTCCAGGCTGTTGGTTTCTCTGGCTATTCTCTTGCACTGCACCTTGCAGACCAAGCCTGACTTGGGTTGGCTGCTGCATGGCCAGAGAAGGATTAAACATAATGTTATTATTGCCGGGAATCTTCTGGGTAGCCTGATCTAGTCCGAATGATTGGACAAAAGTGTCACCAGGTAGCATCTGTGGCCCCATATGGGTGAGCTTCACCATTCCTCTTCCAGGGCTACTGGTGTCCATTCCATCTTGGATGGTCATTCCGATGAACCCACCCCCACCTGGGGATCCATTGAGTATATCTGCCTGGCAGTTGAATTCCTGGTTAACAGCTAAGTTATTCTGTAGCTCCATTTCTTGAAGACACTCAGGCACCTCAACAAATGGACCCTGGCTCTTGAGTTGTTCGGGCAACTGAATACCATTTTCCTTAAAAAGGGCATCCTCGACATAAGAGAGGATGTCGTTGGCGATGACTTCATTAAGGTCCATTTCGTTGTTGCAGTTCATCCTGAGCAAAGTGTTTTCCCACTCTTTCAGATCCAATTCATTCACGTTAAAATCCTGAAGACCACAAATACTGCTGTCCCCAATAATCTGCTGCAAGCTTTCCATCATGTCCTTTACCACTCCTTCCTCCTTTATCCCAGCCACAGTGTTTGAAGCTGACGGCTGCCAGGTGTTCCCAGGGACGTTGAGCAGGGCGTGGCTATCCCCGAAAGCCTTGTCAAGGGTAAACTGGGAATTGGGGTCATTGTTCTGGTTGTAGACAGCTTGATCCTGTTTCAGCATGCAGCCGAGAATAGAATCTGGGTCCAGAGATGGAGGTCTGGGCATCTTCTGGCCTTTGTTTGGATTTTGAATGTCAGCCATGTCCAGTGTGGGGCCAGTCTCATACAAGACACCCTCACCAGTGGTGCAGCTGAAGGGTAGCGGCAACTTCCTTTGACGGAGGTGTTCCTCACCCTCCTCGTTACTATAAAATACAGACGATATAATAATGAGTGACACAAAGGGATTAGTGCAATAACGATATTCTTAAAATGCCTGGATTAACTTACGTTAGAGCTCTTTGTCGAGCAATAATGAAGTCTGGCCTTCCACCTTTATAAACAAGCCTAGCATTGGCCTGAACCCAGATCCATGTACCACCTTTTGTGAGAAGCCTGAAGACAGTTAAACCACTTTCTCCAGTCTTTATCACTATGTGAAAGAAGAAGAGAGAAAAAAAAACTTAAATGCTATGAAAATCAAACTGCTTTTATGGAGTTTATAAAGGATCGACATGGCTTTGACTTGACATTAAATATCTGGTAAAGATCTGGCATAACTCACTTCTGATATGGTTGTCAGCACAGTACATCATGTCAGCAGCGTGAATGAACTGATAACCAGAGCCTCTCATACACAGCTCAATCTCAGTGTAGCCAAGAACCACCTTTCCTCTGCGAAACAAGAAACAGATAGGAAAACCGTGTTAATACTAGGTTTGTACCACTCTCCGACATTTTTCATCCCGACTAAAGTTGCTTTTGCTTCTAAACCAAAGCTACCTAGTGTCAACACCCATAGGTGTAAAGTCCAGCTTGTGCTTGGTTTGGAAAAGAAGAGTCTTGCTCCTGATCTCCAGGATAGAGGGTGGCTGGAGGGGTGTGGCTATGACAAAAAGAGCCAGTTGAGGGTGGGCCAAGGTCCCATCTTCAGCCAACTTGTTTTGTCCATGGAGATATTTCAACCTCCCCTGGAAGTTTAGGGCCTTGGGGGCAAAGGGAAGGACATGAAAGTCATTTTAGCCCCATGAGGGCCAGACACTGAGAGTAAACATTTCACAGCAGATTTATTTATACAGCTGTTGCTGTCACTGCATAATTGTGTACACAGAAAATCAAACATTGTTGAGTCTAGCTCATCTCAGAATGATTCTAAAATATTGATTCTAGACAGGCATGAAGTCGCAATAGAGGACTAGGATGTTTACCAGGAAGCCTGATGAGTTGTCCAGGAGGCACCGGAATCTGCAACAGAAACTTCGTTCCAAGAAGGATGAGTTTTCTGGAGGGATGTTTTGAGGGTTGTAGTTTACCATGTCTCTGGTGATGTCACTGCTGCTTTGAACAGCTGGAGAACGATTGGTTGTGCCAAACAAAATGGGAAAAAAACAGTGATGTAAGCGCTATGAATCACTAGCAGTGTTCATCATCCTAGGTTTATACAAGTCTCCATTTTATAAATCCGAACGGATCCTCCCACAGCTGCCTTGCTCTCAGCAAACATACTTTCTTGATTCAGTAATAATAAAAGCAGAAGTCTGCTCATTCACAAAACATTCAGGGCTGGGCACTGCAGTAAATGTTGACAACACCTTACCAAGAACTCACTGACACTACTTGGGCATCAGCGTTAAGAGTTTCTACTAACCATCAGATGCATCGCCACCATCGCACGCGGTGGGGTTGAGAGCGAAGTGTAGTTGCCTTCGGAACATTGCCCTATCATCTGTATGGATGAGCTCGAATACACTCTGATGGACCACATCCGACTGTGAAGAGAGTAAGAAAGAACGTTACAAAAAACGATTGCAGATTACATTCATTCCTATTGTAACCTCACCGTGAACTATTTTATTGGGTTTTCAACTGCTACTAACCAAATCCTCATTCCATGCTGGGCATTCTGGTAAGACTAGAGGAGTGATTTTACGTTCTCGTCTTATTTACATTTTGCTTTCACCAAAAATGTCTTCGTTTTTGTTAAGATGATGGACAAAGGTCTTACGGGTTTGGAACAACATGAGGGCGCACAATTAGAGACGCTATTGTCATTCTTGGGTGAACCATCCCTTTAACAAATTGTACAGTATTACTTATTTGGAGAGCAACTGATTGGAAAGCAAATGGAAACTCCTGAGGCTCAGAATTTAATAAAAAAAGCATTAAAATCACCACATATTAAACTGTATTTACTGTATATCAAATGTAGACGCTTCCCTCTAGAGGCTTGGCATAGTAACTGCAGCTTGGGTTGCATTTTTTCCCCTTCCGCCTGTTTTTTCCTCCCCATCCACCCCCCCCTCCCCTCCCCCTCCCCCCCTCTCCTCAGCAGGCCAATGAAAACAAAGTGTTTGCTCTGTCTGTGCGTGCTAATTGCTGCAGGCTGGACGGTGTGGGATGAAAACCAGACAAGTTCAAGAAACCATTCATGACAACTTGTACCAACAAACACACGTTTGAATGTTAATGAGGACACACAGGCATGGGAGTAGAAAGTAAAGATACATATTAATTGCTCTAAAATAGGTCTTGTATATTTACACGTATATCTTCGTAAAAACTACATATATACAGTAAGTATACACAGATGGATTTAACAGCACAACACTTCATGAACAAAGCCACACACACGCCGCTATGTTTGGGTAATACAAATCGTAGAGGCAGTCTTAACGCAATTTATTCTGATGACACGGACTGCATGATGGAAAAAAGTAATTAGAAGTATGTGAATAGGCATTAGCGACCCAAATCACAACAGGTGTTCAGACCGCTGTGGCAGTGGGTATGTATTTATGCGTTTATGTGTGCAGGTGGCACAGGCCTGCCTGATAGTGTAACCCTGGCGACCTGGACTTGCTAGAGAGGTGACGTCACACTCCAGGGAAATTGATTTAGTGAGGAAAAACAGGTACGCAATAACAAGCACAGGCTATATGCACATCAACAAACACACAAAGACACCACAGTTCTTATTCACATATCATATAGGTGTATATATATATATATATATATTCTTACTATCTGTATTGTAATATTTCTGTGTGCTTAGAGCGAGAATGTATATTTGAGTAGACATTGTGGAACATATAGCATACTTGCTATAATTGCAAGCTATAGAAATGGCTATTGTTAATATGATCTATACATGCAGTGTATACATACAATATGCCACAGAAACACACACACACACACACACACACACAAGATCTCTCTGAACTGGCTGTGGTTCACATACAGACAAAACAGGTTTTGCAAGTTCTTTAATGAAGTATCCAAACATTCAATTTGCCTCTTTGATGTTCTTTTTCTGAGCTTCTCCTCTTTTATAAACAAAACTATGTCTGATACGCACATCACAGGCTGACAAGGTGAAAGAAAAAACACTTAATCGCCGGGCATTTGCAAATATTAGCTTACCGAAATTTGAATAAGCCTTCCAAACAGGACAAGGAAGAAAAGTAATGTTACGAACAACATAGACTAGTCTGTTGACTACTAAAAAAAACGAAACAAAATAGCCCCCCCAAAAAACAAATCCTCACTGACGCCAAGGTTGTTTAACAGCAAACACCTTTCTGAATAAGTAATCGAATCAAGACACCCTCAGCACTTCACACAGCCTAATTATGGTTACAGAACAGTTCGCTGGTATTATCCTTACTATAAGAGAAATTCATAACCGTAGGAAACATGTTAAAACTCTTGTAAAAGCTATTAATCTTCCTCCAAGGTGAAGAATGTTTCCGGGTGAATGACTCATCAATAGATTTGATAACTACGCTATTTATCAGCTGTTCGATTTTCTAGGTAAACTGCAAGTACAGAAGATTTTAACGTGCGACAAGACGACTAATGTTAAAAATATCAGGACTTCCCGAAACTAAAGTTTTAAAGCAAACTCACCTGATGGAAGCCCAAGTAGTCCTGGATAGTTGGAGACGAATAAAACACGTAACCTTCGGCGGTGACCACCAGCACAAAGCCATTAAGGGCCTGGAGATGAAATTAGATAGAATTGTGACTGACAATATTAAAACACATTAAGTTGTAGACAAAAGGTTGGAATATTTCATAAATTTTTGGTTTGTTTCACGCTAAACAAGGTGGTTGGGATTGTGAATGTAGATGGGTGGGGATAATGAGGCCATTTTTCTTCTTTTACATCTTTTTTTTTTTTTTTTTCAGCAAACATCCCATGTCATTAGCCAAGCTTTTGTTAAGGTGTTGAACATGACAACAGACAGGGGGTGAATATCGCCGCTAGTCACGCACAGGAACCAACAGCCCTCAAACAATGGTGAGAGAGAGAGGGAGAGAGACGGAGATGTGGCTGAAAAAGAAACTCACAATATTTGTAGGTGGAAAGTAACATGTGATATAGTTTACAAAGAAAAGATAACATTGCTCAACAGCGGAGAATGCCGATTGCTCAAACTTCATTCCTTCTCAACGAGCGTGACAACGGCTACAATAAACTAAATGTCAACCAAAATTTCTTTAATGAGTTAATGACATGGACGTTTGAGGGGACATGGATGATCTTCACGGCTGTTGTTTATTTGATCATCTTTCCAAGGAATCAGGAAACGTTTACACTTTTACCTGCTATGCGCACACGCGAAAAAAACTAACTATTGGGGAATTACCAACCTATTTGCACAGTCCAGAGTGACAGTTTGCATGAGGGTGTATAAAAGTGATGAATGATTTCGAAAATAGACAGATGATTGGCTATGACTTTTCTTGAGTTGGCAGAAATACGAAGACCCCCTTCATATAGCAAAGTGGTCTGCTCTAAGGCCAGACCACTTCAGTGGTGGAAAATGAGTTTATTTAGAATGTATGCAAACAAGTGGGAGATCAGGAGATCACAAGGAATAGGTGCGTTTACATGTGATTTACCTGCAACAACAGCTCCCCTTCTGAGAAACTGACTCCATCCAGACTGGTCGTTGACTGTCCGTTTCCTCCAAATGTCCCTGACCGGTCATTTATCCATCCATTTCCTCCTGTCTTTTTGACTGTGGCTAAAGGAAAGAAGAGAGGAAAAAGAAAATGAGGGTCATTTTGCGTCAGTTTTATGTAAGAAACTATTGTTTTGTGTTCAAATTTATTTTAGACAGCTTTGAACAAAGTAAAACAATTAATTACTTTAAAAATAGTCCATTAACAGAAATGGGGACAGGCAAAAAGCATACAATGATAATATGTTACCAAAGCTGATACAGAAATGTAAAACTTGCAACAGTTTTTTTCAATTTTGCTGAAAAATCTACAAAAAACACGGCCAAGTCACTCCCCTTTCACCCGGTGACATATTTTACTACCACTTATCTTATTTAAAGCAAAGTTTTTCTTGAATGAGTGTTTTTGAAAGAGAGCGAGAGTTAACAAAGATAACAGTTAGGACTATGTCTACGCACATACACCATCAACAGTTTCCTCCCCAACTTTGGGGGTTTTTTATTTGCAAAAAATGTGTTTGAAAACAAGGGCCATTATTGTCAAGTTTGCAAGGTGATAGTCAGCAAAACAACTTTTGGTTACTAAAGCTACAACTTTGACATCGCATAAAAGGGCAACAAAAAGAGCAAACATTTTACAATATCAGTAAGTGACCATAAAGTAAGTGAAGTAAGCTTTGAGGCAAACTTTGTGGTAAAATTTTAAATAAACTAAAGTACAATCTAAACTAAAATGTGATATATTATATGTGATTTTACCATAAACCTTTCCTCATGTTATATCAAAGTTCAATGCAAGGCAAAACTGGATGTAAACACAAAGAAAATTAGCCTATGTAAACTAAGTCAGAGTGTAACGTTTCAGGTAAACTGAGGCAAAATGAGACGCCTATGTAAAGTAAAGTAATGTATACGTATGTAAAATCATAGGTCAAATTTGAAGTGAACTGAGGTAATAATATGAGGTAAATATGACCTAAGTTTAAGAACAAATGGAGTAAAAAACAGTGAATTGGGGGGTTAAAAACAGACATACTGAACTATAAAAATAAGAGGCAAAACAGGTAGATGTGAATTATTTTGAGATTAAATGAGGTAAAACTAGTGGTAAAATGAGGTAAAATAAGAGGCAAAAATCTGAAGTAAATGAGGTAAAGTTTGACATTAAATGTGGTAAACAAACTCGGGTAAGATCTGAGGTAAACTCTCTGGTAACACACTAACTTTAGGGTAACGTAATCACTGTGATGTAAAATCTGAGTTCACTTTTAAAAGCTGACCGCACTGTTTTACTTCTGCTGTCAGAAAGACAGAGAAAGATTTCAACACTTTTTCAGCACACACATTTTCTGCCTGAATTTACTGGAAATATGAACACACATCAACACTCCCACTTCACACAATGCAATCTGTAACGTGTAAGGAAAACATAAAAGTACAGCGTTTCTAAACGGGTCTAACTTCACTACTGTACAAAAGAGCCTCAAACGACGCGATTATGAATAACAATTTAGTTGAATTTCCAGTAACGGTTCCAAATTCTTGATTGTTTTTGTCTGGTTTCTCCATATTTTCCATTCGTTCCATTAAAATGTGTCGTTCCAAATTCGCATTGCTCTAATTGCACGATAAACTAACTGATAAATCACATCTCTCAAGTGTACCGTCAATAAGTGCGTCTAAGGCTTCAGCTGGGAGTTTTATTTTTGTGTGCAAATATCTAGCGCTAGGTTAGCGCTGAGCTAACATAAGCCAGAGGGTGCGGCTCGCTAAGACATTTCCTCCCTGACCGGTGCAGATGCCGTGCTATTTCTAGACCTTATCAAAGACTCTCTATCGCAAGCCTTGGAGAAAGAAAAAAAACAAAACTGAAAAGGCTAGAAGAAAGAAAGAGAAGGGAGGGAAAAGCGAAGAAGAAGTGGAGGAGGGGAAAAAACAGCATTTTTCTACTAGGGACCAAAATATCTCCCCACAGGACGCAGATGTTGAGAGATTATTTGGCGGGGGCAAAAAAGTTGAGGTGAATGCAAACCACTTTAAACATGGACTGCTGATCGGTCTGGCATTTTAAATTGCAGACGAATATATATATATATATGAAAAATATCAAAAAAGAAGAAACACAAAGACAACGACAAGGTTCTGTAGACCTTCACCACAGATCTTGATGGAGAAGTAAATAGGGGTGTAATACAAACTCTGTCACCACACCAAAGAAAGCGAAGAGAGCAAGGGGAAGAACTCTTGATGAGGAAAACAGACCACTTGGCCCCTAGCGCTGTCGCCGCTAGGCTTCTGAAGCTAAAGAGCGCTAACACACACTAAGTGAGCCAGCTGCTCGGGAGTCTCGTAGTCTACTGACTCACAACAACTCATTGACAGACCAACACACAATTGCGAGCCAGCCAAAATGGGTTTGTGTTTGGTTTCGCCCCTGTTGAACCCTTTCCGACGGTCTGGACGCTTCTGGCACGCATGTCCGTCGAACATTGGCAGCCTATTGGCCGTGTGGTCCCGTTCTGACTCTGTATTTAAAACTCCAGTCTTTCATAAGCATATCGGGCCTGTTATTAAAAATGGAGGTTGGTGGAACGTCTATGTAATCATGATCAACCGCTTTTTCACTGACCTGTCTCCAGAGATAAAAAAAAAAAACTGATGAAAACAAAGTCCGACGGGTGAGTGGTCACACTCAACACACACACACACACACACACACACA
>JAUMHR010000082.1:3771939-3785426 GCA_032361145.1 Enteromius fasciolatus
AAAAAAAAAACTGATGAAAACAAAGTCCGACGGGTGAGTGGTCACACTCAACACACACACACACACACACACACACAGACAATCAGAACCACCAATCAATTGCCGTCTGTTCATCTGCCATTACAGTAATTCAACACACATGGCCCCTCAATGCAACCACGACGTGCTCTTTCCCTTGTGTTCCCTCCCTGCGTCTGCTGTACGTCGTCTTTATACTCTTCAATTTTGTATTGGGCATCTCTCGACCACAATCTCTAAACCAGTTCTCCGTTCGCCGGGTGTAACTGGAGAAAGCGGGAGGTCTGGTGTGGATGGAGACCAGGAACAGGGCGAACTTGACTAATATGGGTCATTAAACCTACTGAAAGGCCCATTCTAGGTCTTGATGTCTCCCACATGATGAGCTCATCTTTTATCTGCCTCTGATCTTTTCTCTTCTGTCCTTTCTTTCAACATAAAACTCTCAGTAATTGTGCTCAAATTGGGCCAGTTTTGAATACAAACGGCTGATTGTGGAGGGCTACACCCTTTGCTGAGTCACCAGTGGTACCTAACTGAGAGGAGGCTATTTGACCAGAAGGTTAACTTCTTGTTTGAGAACATCTCCACTTAGTCAAATTCAAAAATCCAGAGCTAAAGTTTTCCTTTAGCTGAAAACCAAAAACGAAAGGTAAAGAAAAGGTGTTGGCACCAAATCGTACATGAAAGTCTTAACTATGCGTTAAGAGATCCTACATTTGGAGACAGGAAGACAAGAATTTCACTTAATGTGACGATTAAACTTCAAAAGGCTATGATTTCATTGAATAACTTCGAGCGCTATATTTCTGCCTCGCTGAAAGAGCCACCTGCTGGCAGAGAATGAATTCGCATTTTCTATTTATTATTACCTATACGAAAATTTACCCATATTTTGATGTAAAAATGAGTTGTGAATGTGAATTGGTGGATTGACAAGTAGATAATGCATTATGAAAATATGAACAATTAAGAAAAAAAATATATGTTATTTAACTAACATAAAAATGTATTGATAATTCTTTAAACTAATATAATATTGATACTTTTGACTCATCAATTTTCTTGGTTTAAAATGGTTTAATGGCTTTTCTAAAAAAAAATATACTACTGTGAAAAGCTGTATCTGAAAATGTAAACCATACTTTTTACAGTCATATTGCATTTGAATTACCATAGACTTTCATGTAATAGATGTGAAGGTATGTGAACATTTTAAAAAAGGTCTTAAATTTGAGCTTAAATCCTGCAGATACCCTGATAAAAATGTCATGTTAATGCAGATGTTGAAAAAAAAAGTCTTAATAGAGTTTTCAGCAACAAGCCGTTCCTCCATATTTTAGCCAAACAAACCAAAAATGCATGTCAACTAAATATTTTTGGGTTGCCAGAATTGTCTATGGAGCACTACCTTGAACATTATCTGTTAAACATACAACTGATTGGATTACTCAATAACTACCATCAATATTTTAGTATTACCTAGAGCATTAACTGAAAACAATGACAGAATACAAGGGAAACCATTTCAAAAGCAGAGCAAGTTTTAAGAAAACACAAACAATTGACAATCGATCGAAAGCTTCGAATTAACACCTCCAAAATTATTTTCGCCAAAACTGGCCCTTAGTTTTCAGATTTTTAGTCAGATATTTTTGGTTGCTAAATTAGTGGTGAAAGCATCAGATTACTCAATAACTATCGTTATACGGCAACAATAGAACAATCGTGGAACACAAAGTAGTTGGAGCAATTTTTGACAAAATAATACAAAGCCAAATTTTGTGTTTCAGAATAATCATCAACAATAAATTGCGCACAACTTATAATGATTTAACAATGCTAGAGTAACTCACATACTGCCAAAACCACGACTACCTCTAATACAGCCTGATTTCACTTTTCTGTTTGTGTCTTCATACGCTACAATACTTATAAGTGCAGTATGTAATATTGACAGCTAGTGGTTGAAATGGGTACTACAAAAACAAAAGCATTTCGCCCCGGAACGCACATTTCAGAGTGGCTACATCGTTATTTTTCAGAGACAGTCAAGTAAACATAACATGGTTCCTTGACAGCAATACATTATATTTTCTGACAACAGGAAGTGGGCAGGATCATCATTTAAAGGTGCAGTGTAATAATACGTAATATACTGCCAGCTAGTTGAAATGAATATTGCAATTCTGGCCCGGAATTCTGCCCAAAATGCACATTTCAGAGAGAAATTAGTGCCTACAGTGTTATTTTTTTCGGAGAAACAGCTATGCAAAAATATTTCCTAAATATCTACAAACATGTTATGTTATGTTTTGCCTTTATAAGAGTCAAAAACATACTACAGCACGTTTATGACACAAACATCGCAGTTAAAGGCATTAGCGAATCATCAATGCAACACATTCTGCTCTCTCTCTCAGTGTCTGGATAGTATCTGCTGTTAATGCGAGGGGATGCACACTGGGTTTCTGAGGGTTCAAGAGAGTGAGAAACGAAGACTGAGAGCGAGCGAGCCAAGCGAGGGAGGGAAACCCACCGGGCTCTAGTTTGGCCTGTGGTTTAATAACCTCGCGTGCTGAGAATGACTAAATCCTTGACAGCACCTGAACCCTATTAGCTAACAAATTGGACCACTTCCCAGACGTTTACCAATCCTTTTCTTCGCCTCACTTGACACTGTAAATGTTGAGCTCTATGAATAATAATCTCCCCTTCTTGGTATAATTTTTTGCTTTGTCCCATTTAACATAATTCCTAAATACGCAAACCCTGAAACATTGTAAAACTGCTCGGCGAAAAACACACCGAATAGTAAACTCTGCGAAATGTTTCGCGGCAAATTCTGCTCGCCCGTCGTTTTATAGAGAACAAACGGTCTTTGTCTGCATGTATAAACACATAGTTAGCGCTAACATGCTCTTGTCAGGTATTAACATTGCTCGACCTGGTTTGTAATACTTCGCACAGACTTCAAATTTTGCTGCCAAGTTGTTTTATTGTATTTGTAGGCGCTACACTCGAACATGACAAAGTAAACACAGTCGACTGATTTTATTTAAAATATAGTCGCCCGAAGCATTCGAAGATTTTGTACGAGAGGTATTTCTCATCTTATATTCTGCCAAAATGCAAAGTCTGTATACACCCACCCACTAGGATTTTGAAGGCTTTGAAACTCCAGTGTTGAATTAAGCCATTGTTTTTTTTTTCTCTGTCTCTGTGGTAGGGGACAGGTTTGGACTTGAAGGAATGAGGATTGTGGTATCGGTGTCTCTTCCAAGATACCTCTCACTCTCACACACACTATCAGTGATCGCCGCAAGTTTCTGTCTCTTGACTAAATGGTAAACGAGCGCTCTTGAATGTGTTTTCTGACCAGAACTAATTAAAAGTCTGCTGAGAGGGATTCATTTACACTGATTCCGCTGTTTATGTGGCAATGTGAACGATTCATAGTGGAATTCTTGATCTTGAGGGAAAGTTGCTAGGTTTTAAAAAATGCAGAAGACAGCATGTCTGGATATATATGGCATTCATTTTATTATTTAAGTTTTTAATCCAATACTTGCAGCACAATGTTATTTCAGCGCAGTTATGTGAAGATGCAATCAATAATACACCTAATATATATATATATAGAAGAATGTATGCTAGATTTAAAAAATAAACTAAAATGTAAGACATTTACATGAAAATTTAATATGTAATGCTTTGAAATATTTAAAAGTGCTGTATTTAAGTAATTATAAAGAATGCTTGTTCATTGTAAAAACCATATGTGCGCGCTGCGGTAAATTCTGTCTGTTTTCCTAAAGGAATTATAAAAAGTCACGACCTGTGTGCGTACATGTTTGCCTGACCCTGATGTCATCTTGACACAGAACTGACCTGGTATTTTAACCAGACAAATGCCTGTCTCAGGCATTATCAAAACATGCCTTACTGGCCAATAAATCTAGTGCTGGTAGTAGTAGAAGAAATGGCATTAACAGCATTAACGTGACACTATAGCAGTGTACACTAATATCTTACTGCTCAGGTGCATTGTTGTTCTTGTACTGCTCTTTCAACACTCTTTCAACAAAGTATGCTGTCATTCTGCGCGTGAAGGGATAAGCAGACAGTGAGAAGTGAGCATGAAAAGAGGCTGAGAGCTGAGCAGGAAGAAACGGGGTGGAGGGGGATCATGGGACTTGTTGTACAACTGCTTGACTGTTTACATAGCCTGTTTTCTGTCAGGCAAAGGCATTAAACTTGAATTGGGCCTCTTTGTCAGAGAGACCATGTGAGAGCATAGCCTGAACGCGAGGAATGTTTCTGTAAATTATGCATTGTCATTCATTCACTCATTCATTTTCATTCTGAAAATTAATTGGATTTATAAAATGACAAACAGAATTTTTGATGACAAACAGAACATAAACAGGTAAAAAATATATATAAATAAAAAAATAATATATATATACACATAAAATGATTAACATGTATATTTTCACAAAAGATTTCTATTTCAAATAAATGCTGGCCTTTTATATTCTTTCAAAAATATATTATGGTTTTCATTATAACACTAAGCAGCAAAAACGAATTCAAAATCATTACTAGTTCAGAATAAATAATAATTTATAATAATAATAAAACAGCAAATAAATGTCTTATTATTAACATCATTATCATTTATAATATTGATAATGAATAACTGCATTATTAATAATAACATTAACAATATTTCCTCAATTATATATATATATACAGTAAGTTGTGTTTTAAACGTTGGTATTATTAAATATATACATTATATTTATTTATTAAACATATACATTTAAGATTGAATTAACAATGACAAAAAACCCCACTCCCTTCCGCTCCATCATTTGTGAACTCTGCTTAAGGCTATGCAAACAGACTCGACCCCTGCCCTCTGGAGACAGAGCGAGGTGCAGCGCGCTATCAGGAGACGTCACACAGTTTACATTCGGCAGTCCTGTTTGTGTGCATGAGACTCTGTTCACTGTAACTGTGGCATAATGAAGGGCAGGCTGGGGATAAACTGACCCAGCGGTCAGAAATGCAGAGGGTTGAGTGATACAGCGCTTATGGAGGCATTTCTCAAGCTGCTGATAGTGCGCTATGCAATTAATAAGAGTTTCAGATAAACCTGTCGCTAAATAACACAAAACTATGTCAAGGAGATTTTTTTTTCTTGTCAAAAGTCTATGTGAGACTGATGTGCCGTCAATAACGCCTCACTGGAGAAGTGAAATTGGGTGTTTACTTCGACGTCTGAAAAAGGAGAAGCTCACGAGAACAAAATGTGCTCAGACTGACGTGGTTGCAATGAGGTTGTGATGAGTTTGTTTGGGGTCAGGTGAGATACGGTCGGGTGATTCGTTCAGGAGTTTGATTCTGTGTTGTGTGTCGAGGGGCGCCAAAACAGAGTCAAGGAGGAAATCTGTGTGTGTGAAGAATAAAAGAGGGCGACATTCTTCCATCCAGAGATCTTAGGGTGACTCAACATTCAGAACGGGAAAACCACATCCTGAGATTTGTTTGCAGCAATTACACTGATAAGGAGACAGCTGGACAATCACTGCTGTCGAGATGTGGGGACAGAAATAGAGGGCCAATGAGGTTTTTTGTTTAAGTCTACAAAAAAATACATATAAAAATAAATATATATATATATATATATATATTTATTAAGTGGCCGAGACTTCTGGAAGAAAGAATGGATAAGTGACCGTTCTGCTGAAAATTAAAAACAAGTCTTTAAAGATCAACTTCTATAGCCTAACACTGCATCAAACTTAGACTTTAAACAAACAAACAGTGACTGCTAATAAAATAAACAAAAAATGCTTTCATGTTTTCCCTTGCTGAAACAAACAATAAAAATACAACAACAAACAATAAAACAAACAATAAAAATACAAAAACAAACTAACAAACATAAAAAAAACAAAATATTTATCAAATGTTTGGATGCCTTTATATTAGATGCACTGTATTTTTAAACAATTAAACAAACAAACAAACCAAAAACTAAAACAAATCACTAAAAAAGTAAACAAAATTAAATTAAAACTAAATATTTGCATTTAATGTCTTTGTCTGTGTTTAAAAACAAACAAACAAAAAGGTAGATTCATGGTTTAAAATAAACAAAAAATAAACACACAAAATAATTACATAGTTACAAGTCTTTTTTTTTTTTTTAAACAACAACAACTTCAGATTAGATAAATCATGTTTTAATAAATGAATGCAACAAACAAACATTAATAAAAATCATTTACTAATAAAATAAAATAAAATTAATTAAAATATTTCCTAAGTATTAGCATGTTTCTCCTTGTTGAAAATATGCAGATCCACAAATTTAGGCACTATATTTAGATATATTATTTTTTCATACCAAGACTGTGGTTTTTAATGTGTACATCTGATTTTGTAGTTTTGTCTTGAGGGTTGATTAATTGCCACATGTTACTGCATAGAAAAACATCATTACTTAAATTTGTAGTAATAATATAAAAAATTGGTAACACTTTAGTAAAGAGAACAATTCTCAATATTAACATATTGGCGGTTTATTATTAATAGCAAGAATTGGATCTTAAAATAAAGTGTGAACAAAAAAAGTTTCGTATTACTAATATCTATTCTGGTAAGTCCGTTTCACACCATTCAACCAGATTTCACCATATGTGTCATACTTCATTCGAAAATATATCTCAGAAGTAAAATGAGACGTAATCTACACTTCACGAGTTTCTACTCGAACATAAGTAACAAATAAAAATCCACATTAACATCGCCTACTCAAACCGTCTGTTTATACACAATAATCTGGACAATTTTCCAGCCGATGGGTGTGTAAAGTGGGCATGAAAGAATCTCGGCTGTGTGTGTATGAATTTATACGTGAGCATAGCTGGAGGTAAGTTTACATGCGCGTCAGACTCATAATGAACGGCCAACATTACACTCAGCACTGCGAGCCAAAGCCAACATCAAACCAACACAAACGGGCAAGAGAACAAAACAAGGGCAAGCCACGGCCTGCGCCTCCCTGAGAGAGCAAACGAGAGATGGACAGATATTAGATTGGGACGGGGCCAAGCGTGTATCAGTCCTGGCAACTAAACCCAACAGAAACGGTGCGATCGACGGGTGTTGAGTCAGGTCTTGTTTTTTGCACGTTATTAATATCTCTTCAGAAATTTTTCAGATAAGCCGCTGCATTTTTTGCAGCGAACGTTGCCGTTCTGGCAGGAGTTGAGTCAACCGGACGACCGGCTTTCTACTGTAAATCACCTCCTGGCACGAAACGAAGAGAGCTAAAGGTGAAGCGGCAGAAAACGCGCTTGACCACACGTCGAAATGGAAAATGCGGCAGAAACGCAAGCTCTCTTTTTCTTGGCAGGTTCGCTCGCCGTTCGCTTCCCTGCTGCTCTTAATTACCAAACTCCATATCCTTGTGTAACCGAACCCTTCTCTCCCCGACCCCCTTCCTCTCCCGCCTCCTTTCCCTCCCCGTCTATCTCTCTCCCGCCTCCTTTTCCTCCCCGTCTATCTATTCTCCTCCCTCGCTGGGCCCAAAAACTTCGGCAACGGCTGCCAGGGTTGAGAGTTCGCACGCTCGCTCCTCACGCAAGGCTTGGGCTCCGCTTAGTTCTCACTCAGCACTTTCACACACACACACACACACACACACACACACACTGTCCTGCTCCATTCTCAAAAAGCAGTAAATTCCACACTAGCACCGCCAACACACACACACACACTTCTTCCAAAGCCCGGCTGCAACCATCCAGCTGCCAGCCAGGTAAACACACACAAAGCAGCTCATTGTTGCCGGAGCTGGCCTTGACCTGTTTAATAAAGGCATGCTGGGAGAGAAGAGAAAAGGGGGGAAATGAGAGTGGAAATGGGGGGGAAAGAGCAAATTAGGAGCAGAGGGATAAAAACAGGATTATCCTTTCCTTACCTGTCAATAAAAAAACGCTATTCCATCCTTATTGTCCTTTCGGTTTATTTTAATTTAAACTAATTGTTTGAATATAGCCTTTAATATGATTTATTCTAAGCAAAATGCATAATAACTATAAATATTTATATGCTACATGTCAGAGTTAGGGGGTGATTGATTCTGAACGCGTACTAAAGGAGTATACTTTAAAGACTTGTGCACTTAACCGGTTGTGAAATGGAGCTTACCTCTCTCTTTCGACTAATATTTCATAATATTTTCATATTTGCAATGTAACGGATCTGAATGCTAAATTATTTATTATGTAAATTAAAAGCTTTGTACTTCAGTCGCGTTCCAACTGTGACACAGAGGCAGGAGCGCTGATGTTTGCTTCACTTTATTTTATTTTGATAAAGCAAGTTACCAACTGTTCTGTCAAACTATCAATCCTGAGACTGGTGTGTGTGTGTGTGTGTGTGTACGCCGACGCCAACACTTCAGCTGTTTCCTTACCAGCAGAATCAACTTATTGTCTTAATGATAATGCATTACTGTATAATGGTCTGACTCTATTTGTTTGATACTTAGTGCTTTTATAAAATAAAGAACACAGATGTCACTTTTATTTGAGTTTCGCTTCTGTAAACAAATGAAGCACATCACAAAAATGAACTGAAACTCATCATATATAGGCTACATTATCTACGTCACACTGTTTTATCCTCTTGTTTATCTGGTAACTAAATCAAATATATTTCAAGAATTGATTTCTTGTATGTATACGTACTGCAGATTATATATATAACACTGTCATGTAATATAATATTTAGTATTTTCACATGTAGGTGGGGAAAAAATAAATAAGTTGTACTCCTGTCTGTATGAAATAAATGAAAAGAAACCAAGCATAGTATTTGTTGGTTTGTCCCTCGAAAAGTCATTTGTGTATCGTTTTCATGTGTTTAAATAAGTCTCCTATGCTTAGCTAGCATTATTTGAATAAAAAAATATAGTATAAAAACAGTAAGACTTTAAAACATCTTTATTTGATATAGTTTTTTTTCTATTTGTATACATATTAAAACATACTTCATCCCTGTGTAATGCAAAGCTGAATTTTCTGTGTTTCAGATTGCTGCTCAAGAAACTTTCTTATCATCGCTGTTGAAGTCATGCTGCTTAATATTTTTGTGTTGTCCATATTCTTCAGGATTCTTTAATGAATAGGAAGTTCAAACGTTTTTTCAACTTCAATTTAATGAGTTTAAGTATTACAAAAAATCTTCCTGATCCAAACTTTTGAACAGTTAGGGATGGGTCATGAATTTTTCACACACACACTTGCATTTGTGATTTACGGGGACTCTCGATAGGCGGAATGGTGTTTATACTGTACAGACTGTATGTGGTATTGCTCTACACTGACCCTACACCTAAACCTACCCCTTACAGGAAACTATGTGCAGTTTTTAAATTTCATAAAACATTGTTCAGTATGTTTTTTCAAGCCTTTTTCTTTTACGGGGACACAGGAAGTGTCCTCATAAACCATGTTTACATTGTAGTACCCATGTCATTATCCAAATTTGTGTACTCGTAAACCAAAAATGCCCGAACACACACACACACACGTTGGTTTTTGTGGTTTATGGGGACTCTCCATAGGCGTAATGGATTTTATACTGTATATTTTTTATACTTTTTATACTATGTATCGATCTTCAAAAAAAAAAACACAATTTCGTATGTTTTTTAAGCCTTTTGAATAACGGGGACACCGAAAATGTCCTCATAAACCACCTTCATATTATAATACCTATGTCATACCCATGTCATTATACAAATTTGTGTCATCATAAACCACATAAACATGTACACACACACTATTCACAAATACATATACATTATACATATATCCCTTATACAAATCAGCAAAATGTAAGGGGAAAACCATGCGATGTATATGTAAACACAAAATACCAGAATTCCATGAAGTTCAGTAAACAGGGAATTTTAAGGATTCTCTTTAGGGGAAATATGGACAGAAATACCCTCATCTACCCACTCCTTATTCTATTATTTTTTTTGCTGATCTCTTTCCTGGTACTGCTTTCGGCAGCAGCCAAATTCACCCATAATTTCTGGAAAACAAACACTACATCAGATTACTAAAGGAAAACATGATTGTGATGCGATTGTACCCTCTGTGAATGACTTTAAATGAGCATCTTCCTTAATAGTTTACACAACTGCTGTGACACTTCATATTTACACTAACAGTATATATATATATATATATATACACACACACACACATCCCGCAAGTCATTTAGGTGCTTTGTCGGAAAGCAAGTGACGGAACGTTCCAAGTTCCGTTTACCGTACCAACTATATTGGAACTCCACCAAAGTGAGATCATCAAGTCGCTGGCACCCTCCTAAACACATCAACAGTGTTTTTGTTTCATAACAAACTCGGGTTTAAAATCAATCCATCCATCTCAGCGAATGAAAACACCCCCTCCAACTGCTCTGGTTTCCTCCCTCGACCCTCTCCGTCTAAATAAACTCTTAACACGCAACGCTACTGGCAATAAAACCGCTTCTCAGGGGAATCTGCCAAACACCATCATTCATCAGCAATAGAGAGAGAAAGAAACGCACTCGGCCTCTTGTTTTCTGGGCCTTTGCAGGCGATTTTCGATACACACACACACACATGCACGCTGCCGCAGAATGACTGCTGTGGATGCTTTCTCCTGAGAACCTGTGTATTTGTGTGTGTGTGTGGGTAGGTGTGGTTTGGTTTGGTGGGCCTCAGACTAGTGAAAGCTACCATAGTCAGGACGTAGGCCAACCACAAAGTTGCAAAGTAGTCTGGATCCTGACACACCCACACACCCAGAGTCCTTCCTAATAATGCAGAACGCCATCAAAACGCTTCCAGAAGTCTCTAGAGAGCAGTGGTGACGAATACCTGAAACGTCCAGGGTTATTATAGATGAGCTGAAGAGATGCAAAACAGGTTGCTTGGTAAATATATAAATGATCTCGGCGTATTCGAAAGATTAAATGTCATTCACTCCCACTTGTCTTTCATGCCGCAAGTCATGCAAATTAGCACTAAAGAGGCATGTAAGGTAAAGGAAAAGCATGAAATGCATGAAAAAATAGGGATTGATACTGTAGGTATTGCTAGTTTCTCTCAATTCTGATTTGAGATTAAATATTTAAAGCTGCGGCAGCTAAAAAAAGACAATAAATCAATAAATTTACTGAATTACTTTTTTATTTATTTAACGTTTATAAATTATATTTTATATCAATCTTCAATAAATAATGTTAACGTAAAAAATAATACGCAATAATTAGTTAATTTTGTTCATGTATTAAGTTACAAATATTTATTACGTTTTTTTTTTTTATTACATTGTTAAGTTACAAGCAACACTCAATATTATTTAATTTTTATACTTTATTTCAAGTATTGTACCATAAACAAATAAATTAATATTTTTTAAAAAGTATCTATTTACAGAATACCAGTGCAAAATATATTATCTTATATATGCACTTTTATTTACATCAACGTTCAATAACATGTTATTATTTATGAAATAAAAAATCAAATGCGCTTTTATAGATAGTATTCGTGTAATAATAATATTCAATAATTAGTACATTTTTTTATTGCATTAACATTAAGCCATTATAAGTAAATAAATATATTTTATTAAAATTTAAATTAAATGTATTTAGTTTTTATTTATTGAACATTCTAACCAATATTCAATATAATTTTTATTTAATGTAATGCATTGTAACAAATAATAAATAATAAATGTTAACAAATTACCTTTTTTTGGAGTTTATAAATAAATACATTCATACATGCATGCATAAATGTCCATATACACTACTTATAAAAATATTTTCTTCATCATACTGATATTGTGGCCTATTTATAAAAGCAATAAACCACTTGAAGTTCTGTATTACAGTGGTTTCCGATGACTGAAGTTGCACGAAGGCTCCTTTCGAGTGGTAAATCACTGCGCGGCACATTGCTTTAGGAAATATTTGCGCACTCCCACACAAAGAAATTACCAATATTGATGACATCAAAATCTCAACGCTCCATCCGAACCCAAATTTTCCCATCGTGATGCGTTGGTGGCCAAGTACCCTACGAGGGTTTGTTGCCATGGTTACAAATGTTACAGAAATCTAAATGTCAGGTCACTTCCCGTGTCATATTGGAAACTTGTGCGTGACGTCAGTATTTCGCTGTACAGAAGAGGACGGTTCCTCGAAACAAGAGCACGGTGTGGGTTGGGGTTAAAGGTTTGCGTTTGATGTGTGTACGTTCATGAATGCGCGAGTGAGGTCGCTGATAACACAAAATTGGCCGCTGGTTTTGTGTGTTGCTGTTAGCGGAAGTGGCGTTTAGCAGAAGTGGAAGTGTCATCGCAGAGAGGGGCAGGAGCCACGTGTGCGGGCACCACCGCATGGCGCCCTGTGCTAAAAGTAAAGGCCCAGACCGCAGACGGTTCCAGGGGCTTCCCCTCATGTGGCTCGTCACACTTACTAAACCGTTGTGTGTCTGAGTTAACAAACATGGTCATACTCTAGTACAAGAACACGCTTCTAATAAAAGAGGCATAACAACCGCCGCTTCAAACTCCCCTGAGTGATAAAACTGAGGCTAGGAGGGTTGTCAAGGCAACTGCCCCTTAGCAACGTGACACAGTTACCTGTTAAAACAAAACCTCCGAGCGACTAACACACACTTGCTCACACCTGCTCATCCTACAGCGCAAAGGTTACAGCAGGTTAAAACACAGTTTCGTTTAGACATCGGGTCCGATTTGAATAAACCAGTTACATGAATCACCAAGGCCCCAATGAGTATTAACCCTTTAATCAACAACAAGTTTCGTATGGTTAAAATAAATGTTAAAATGCACCAAAGTACTAAAACAAAACAGAATTGGTGTATATATCAGAAAAAAAAAATAGTAACATTTTGTCTGTGGTCATTTAAATACTTACGATATAGTAAATTAATGCATTTTTGCCTATTATTAAATTTATTTATTTTTGATTATAATGCAAGCTAGTAAGTGTAATGTTAGTGCAATCAAATCAAAACAAAACAAAAAAAGTTTTAAAAAAATAAAAAAAAATAAAAAATACTGTTCATTAAACACTGGTGTAATTAAAGAATGCTTAATAAATTAAAAAGCAATATTCATTAAATCCTTATTTATTCATACCAATGTTTAACACAACGCTAGTTAATCTGTATTATTTATACATTTATTTTAAAAAAGTTAATAAAAAAACAATAATTCATTGCATATTGGTGTAAGTATATAATCAATGTAAATTATGTTTAGTTAATAGTGCAATAAAACAAATACACTATATTACCAAAAGTTTTCGCTCACCCATTCAAATGATCAGAATCAGGTGTGCTAATCACTTGG
>JAUMHR010000082.1:3805875-3818875 GCA_032361145.1 Enteromius fasciolatus
AATACATTTAGAATGTATGTATGAAGCTTTTTTGAAAAAGCAAAAACAGTTGCCAAAATCGCAAATAAAATCGCAATATTCGTTCAAAAAAATCGCAATATGATTATTTTGTCCATATTGCACAGCCCTAGTCAGTTGCTTTTCATATTTCATACAAAATATCTTCATTTGTGTCCTCAAGATGAACAAAGGTCTTACGGGTTGGGAACGACATGAGGATGAGTAATTAATGAGAGAATTCCCATTTTGGGGTGAAAAAAGTGCGTAAATTACCAAAGGATCACAATGCGTTTCACGGCTCATTGCAGTTTAGTGTACACTACTTATAAATGTAAGTGCGCACTATATAGTAAGCGAGTTTTTTATGACTAATATGCAGTATCACTGGAATAAACGGTTTTCTTACCTGTAGCCATTTAAGACAACATCACGTCACAGGACATAGAAAAGAAAGAGAAAACAAAGTTTGCTTAGTTTTTAGTGTAAAATAGCATACATCAATTAGTCTAATGCTTTCAAAAAGAAACGCTTTATTAATATCGTAGCAAAAGTTGTTGTTGTTTTTTTAACATTTAGGATTTGATAGCAAGCTGAGAACGGAAAACACTTAAATGCTGTAAAACAAAGCAAAATGAAATGCCACATCTGGACGCTACAGATTACACAGCCATTTCCATTCACATAGAGAGAGAGAGAGAGAGAGAGAGAGAAAGAGAAAGAGAGAGAAATTAAAACATGCCAGCTATGCAGAGGGAATATTATCTTAATCTGAAAACATTTAGTTCCAGTAGATGTTGCCGTCAGATTTCCCCTCTCACGCAGGGGCTTCGGGAAGTCCTGTGTGCACCGTCACTCCAATTACCACAGCCAATGGCTTGCGAGGACTCGCATAAATGTATTTGTATGCATATTTTTCACCCTCCCTCCATCCCTAAGCTCTTAATGAGAGAACAAGAAAGAAAGGGAGAGATCTTCGGCAATGCTCTTAAAGAAACAACCTAAACCCGGCTACCCGCCCCAGCCTGGTTGATCGCTATCTAGCAGCGCCATTGTGTCTGCGGCGTGCTTGTTTTGCTTTGCGTACCGAGGTGGTCGCTACGAGAACAGGGTCTCTAGAAGCAAACACTGAACGTTTTCTTATACATCATTGTTTTAGTTGCGCTAAAGATTTAGACGTCCAGCGAGTAAGGCCTGTTTGAGATGCAGGACAGGCCTCTAACGCTTTATTTCTGGCCAAGAGAACGTGACACATATTTCACTGAGTGGCTGTCTGCTTTCGTTTAGGCAACTATAATTGCAGCTTCCAAAAATAAAACGCGCGGCGTATATTTCGCCTGCTGTTTATATCTGTCCAACAGCTGGTCATTTATTGTTTCACAAGCTGCTTCAGCTGTTGCCTGAACTGCAGAGGGTGAATAAAGAGAAATAGATAGACTTCATTAAAGAGTGGTATGCATTGGTACGATTTTCTCTCTCCTGCTTCAAGTCTTTTAAGTTCACCGTGATCCTTTGCCTTTCTCTGTGCACGGCTCAGGGTATCCTGTTTACATACCTCAGGCCTGCACATGAAAGCGAGCGGCTACAGCAACCCCCGACCAGACATGTTGGAAAACTGCTCGCACAGGCCTGCCGTGCCCTCAGACCAAAAACCAGCACAACAACGACATGGTTGTGTAATTGCTGGGAGCCCCTTACTGCATCGAGGTGCCACCAACGGTTGGGAAGGGGATGAACGACGGGCACACACACACCTGCTGTAAAGAATAAGGGCACAACCGCATGGAAGAAGGGGGTTGCTGTTTCTACAGGGTGGTTAAGGCGCGTATAGGAATGGGAATCATAAGGAATTCAACTACTTATGGTTTCGAATCCATTTGCCAAAAACTACACTAGCGCAGCACACCTGCCACTGGGAAGGGGAATGAGGCTCTAACATGCGGTTGAGATTGAATGGAATTTAACGCTCGTACAATTTTCGATCGTACAATTTGCGTGGAAGAGTTGGCACTGCATTAAAACGGAAGAGGAATTGCTGTTAGGAGTGCACAGGCGCATGAAGAAACCATTTCCTTTCCCTTATTTGGGATGAGAAGCGTAAAAGGAATTCAACATTTACGATTGCGATTCTAGTTGGCGAAAACTCCGTTAGTGTGGCACACCTGTCATTGGGAACGGTGGAGGGGGGAACGTAATTCCTACATGTGGTAGAGGTTCGCATGTGGGATTTGTATGGAATTGCTTGAAATTAATCTCGGCACCAGGGCGTCCAATGACAGGAAATGGTGTCAAGGTCCAAATAAATTATGTTTTTACGTGGCAATTCTGGTTAAGAATTAAATCAAATTTTTCTTTTGTGATAGCATCAGCAAAATACGAACAAGCTTTCGATTCTTAACTATGGCTGCATGTCTGTTGCAACGCAGCATGCCACTGACGCAATCTTGGTTTGCTTTAATTTTAAATGAGGTCACATCAAGTTGAAAACCAAAACGGCTGGAGCAAACAATTTTACTATCGTGTTGTACGGCGCATACATGCACACCACAGGACATGCACGTGTGCAGATGCCTGGTTTGGGGTTAGAAGTTAACTAGCTGGGCTGAGGTTTTAAGGTGAGGTTTGGGAGAAGGCTTCTGGTTTGGGGTTGCTGGTTAATCTCAGTTTCTTCTTCCTCATCAATTTATACAGAAAGACAGAATTAAATAAGAGGTTAATTCTGGAATTGGCACAGGTACTTCAACAGGTCTGGGGTGTTGATTGATTCAAGGCGGCTTTGTACAAAATGAACAACTTGTTGAAACACAAAGAATGCTAGATAGGAACGATGGTAGGCAAGTGCTTTATCTTACGACCGAGCCTTCGGTTACAAGGAAGATGAACGTTTGAGTGGCAGCTGTTGTCACGGTCTTGACACCCGGACTTCAACACGTAATCAGAATAGCAGGTCCTTTCGAGGCCTGCGAATACAAGTTCGTTTTGTCAGTCAAATCTGTGAGAATATTTTAAGTTTGAACAATAACTTCATTGACGATTCAGAATGAACTGCCGGGTTGGACTGGGTTCAAATGTTTTCCTGGTATAGTCTTAAGTTTCTACTCTTATATGTGGTTGCTCAAGCTTTTTGAGCAATGCTTTGGCAATCGTTTACAACATCTTAGCATCATGGCAGCCGAGTTTTCCATGGCATGGTTAGGGTTAGTTAAAGAAAACGTAATGGTAAACTCGTACACGAACTTCCAATGTTTATTTACAACCTACTTGAATTCATTGTTATACCAAAGAGCAGGAAACGATCAGATTGCTAAATCTATCCTAGAAAGGCACTCGGTGAGAGAGCAACATGGCTCGAGGGTTCAGAAAGGCTACACTGTCTGCCCATGACTACAACCCGTAGGCGGCAAGGGTAAAAAAAAAAAAAACAATGCAAAAGACTTTCCATTACTCTATATACTCTATAGACAAGTTCACTAAACCAATTTATAAGAGCTGTGCTATGATAAATTAAACAGAAACATCTTTTTTTGGGGTGTCTTCGTCTAAATGTGTGTGTGTGTGTGTGTGTGTGTAGCCCTTTGAAAAGGGAAGTTTTGACAGTCCTGCTGTGAAAGTGAAGACAGAAAAAGGACAACGCCAAGATAACACTGTAGTTGGACAAACACACATATGCTTCCAACAATCACATTCAGCTTGCCTTCAGTCGCTCATTCAAAGACACACACACACAAACACCTTTCTCCGCCCACTAGGTCTCTTTGTCTCTGATGAAGGTTCACCTAGCTTCTTGCTTTCAAAATGTCCACAATGGCTCCTTCCACGGGCCCCCTAGATAAACACAGGACGCATACACACTCATACGAACGGCAGCTCCATGCTGACAGACAGGGCTGGCTTAACCAGCTCTCCCTCCCTCCCTTTGGGGGGGGAACAATCCAAACCCGGCACAGACACACACACACACTCACTCACTCCACCAGACCTTGAGCAGCCCCCTCTCACTGACAGATCTGCAACAGTGCTCTCACGCAAGCCCTGCCTCCCCTGAGACACTTCACTGCCAACAGAAAACACACACATACACACCGAACGTCCTGAGTGCGCTCGCATACACACACGCTTGAAACTTTCCTGCCCGCATACACAACTCACAAGTCTCAGGAACAGACATGCACATGCAGGGATAAACGCGCACCTGAAAACACACATTTTACCACAAAAACACAAGCGACACTTTATCTTCACGTGAACTTCAAGGACCCACGCATGCGAGCGTCGTCCTTAATGCACCCATGTAAACAGGAAGTACAGTCTATCTCTTCCTGCGCAGTGCAGACGAAAATGCGAAATGGTGAAAACGATGTGGTAGAATGGAGCGGAACAGTGCTCGAGAGGAAGAGTATAGTGCACCGGGGGCGTCCAATGACCTCTCGGGTCCTAGCGGACGGGAAATGGCGTCGAGGTCCAAAGAAAACTGCTCTCACCCATAGGGCTTTCTTTATCTGTCTTGACTTACAATGCTGATATTGTTCTCGCGCTCGAGTTTTTCCTCTTTCTTCCTTCTCGTTAACACCCCTCGCACTGGGAGTCTCTTTTTTTCAGTTTAGGTTTTAGTGTCATTCAACCCTGTTGTCTTTCATTGTTGTTGGTCCCAATGGCGTAGAGGAATGAATAGATATCAGCCATGGCTCCTGGCATATGGAGGTCTAAGACTTTCAAGACTTTCCAAATCTTCCCAAGCTTTTTATCTGTTCTGCCTCAACACTTTGCTTAGCTCCCAGGGTCCGTTTTGTCTGTTGGGAACTATGTAATGTTGGAGGAAGCAGGTAGGTATGGGGTGGTAATGTGAGAACGGTAAAATCTTCTTGACAGTATGCCAAAATGCTTGTCGCCTCAAATAAACAGACAGTAAAATCTCCTTGTCAACTCGTTCTGTAAACTTTCATTCAAAACTGCAGGGACGGGGCGTTGACACGTCTGCTAATTTTCGGCTCCCACGATACGAAGGATCACTTCCTGATAAGCTAATGACAAGAGGCTGTAAACAAATGGATAGGCTAGGTGTAAAACACAGATATATTGTGACAAGAGTCAACAGCTCTAATGTTTTGCCATGTAAACATTGAGCTATTATGGTTTATGCAAAATCGATTACACTTAGCAGAAGCAGCTTATTGGTTAAGAGCTATTCGACGGTTTTCAACGACGCCTTTGATGTCTGGCATATTGTTTGACATAAGTTTTATGGTTATGTATATAGAGCAAACATAGTTAATATTAGGCCTTTTCTGCTCTCGCTAAATGAACAATCACTTCCTCATAAACAGATATACTTTAAAAAAAAAAAAAGTTAAGTAGACGCAGCCTACGTTTAAAGTAGCGAAACCACATCCACTTAAACTCATTTTTACCTGCCATCATTTACCATCATCGCAATTACACAACGTCTGACGTCGTCACGTGATAAGCAAAGGAGAGCATAAAGGCCAATACTTGCACTTTCACCGGCTAGTCCCTGTTGGAAAATCTAGTTTAAACTGGAAACATGCTAGCTGGTCCAAAATCAATGCGATGTCCTTGTTTGGCCACCATGCGTTCAAAACCAGCACAACTGTCCTTAGCTGATTCTGTCATGGGTTGCTTGTATGCTATAATGGATTAGCTAAAAACCAGTAAGCATGTAACAAAACAAGCTAACAGCTACACAATTCTTGCAGTAAAGATAATATTTGCTTCTCTGTTGCGTTGAAACGGTTTTGTTTCTGCAACTCGAGAATCACATCCTTATTTTTTGTTAAAAATGGAAGAGAACTGGTGAACTTGGACGTCTTGACCATATTTCAGTACTGAGCCAAAGTGGAAGAGTATCAGGAAACATCTTTTTCCTCTTCAGAAACCCCAGATAATGCTGATCATCCCGACAAAAGACCTGCCCTTCCTTTCAGAGTTTCTCTCTGTCGTCCATCCCGGTCTGTCTATTCCATGTGGCTTCAATAAGAAGAATCCGAGGTGGATGAGGTGACTTTTGTGTGCGTGTTTGATAAAAGGAACAAGGAAAAGACGACATCTTGATGAGTGGAAAGGCAGCAGGCAGGTGAGAAGAGGAAGAAAAGTTGTGGATTGATGACTGCAGATGCATGGCAGTCTGACAAACATTTCCCTTCAGGCAATACAAGAAGAACAGAAAGTCAACCAACCACCATGTTGCAACAATCCTGCAGTACTGTACACCTCAAAGCTAGCACTGTACTGTTCAGCGCTAGTTTGCTAAGCAAATTAAGACTGCTCGCAATTTTTTAAAGACTTTTCTTTTGCTGTCTCTCCTGCTCTGTCTGAACAAAGAGTACTTCCTGTGTACACAGAGGAAATTAAGCAACACGTTTAACAGGTTTCCCCTGGTTAGGATGCCAAATGATCAAACTGTGCACGTTCCAACACATGTGTAAGCACATCAAAGTTCAGGATTAAGAATCGAAAAAGCTGTCAGGCTAACCGCCTCGGGCCATCACAGCACATCATGAAAACCCCCCAACTTTCAAGAAATTCGCCACATTGTCATGTGACGTACTGACAAACATTTGAGGTTGAATCCATCAGCGTTATGCAAACGTAGAATGGCTTTACCGCTGTCACACTGTGGAAATTTTCTATAATAACACTGCCTAGAATACGGTATTTTGGGGAATAATACCAACATGGTAAAAGTGATGAGGTGGTAATATCGTACAGTGACGGCAAAACTATGGTGCTTACTGGGATTACTATATTGGGTTAGGGTTGTATATATATTTATATATAGCACGGTATCCAAATAGGTCAGCGAGATTCAAAATCGGTGCCCAAAGTACTACGGCGCTATTTGACGACATGCTAACCACGAGGCTTTCATCTTTTTTTGTAGGCATCCTTCGCTAAACAATTCTATGGTAATGCAATGGTTATTTTACCATGGAATTAATGTAGCATCTTAGAACATGTGGAGTACCTTGTAATTACCAAACTCATAGATATCATATTCTTTTATATGGCATTCTAAGTTACTTCAAATAATTTAAACTATACTTTTATGGCACATATCCAAAGTGTTGTGGTATTACCATGGTACCATGTCCAATACAATGATAGTGGTACTTTTTTGTCAGCATGAAAATATTCTTGGAAATATTATGAAGTAACTTATTTTTATTTATATTTATTTATCTTATTCCAAGTTACAAACATGCCAATGCGGTGCAGTTTTGAACCAAGAGATGGTTACTATGCAAGGTTATTATACAGTGAAATTTCATAAGACTCAGGGTTAACCACCCTGCATTTTTTGGTTTAGCCATTTCCTATCCGTTACAGTTTTATTAGCAAAAATGACTGATAGCATGAAAATGACTCATGATTTTTCTTCCCCTCCACCCCACCTCAATCTAGCCACTTCCCTACTAACCTTGGCTCACATTTATTGGAGCAAGCCCAAATGTGCTGTGTGGCATCGTGTTTTAGCGGGAAAACCCATGAAAATCACAGCATGAGGCAAGGAGTAGCCGCAAGCCAGAAAAGCGCTCAGCCACTAACATCTGGTGGCAGATCTACACTGACTCCCATGTCTAGTGATTCATACTTGCGTCTTATGCACATGATGAAGAAAACAAGCTGCTTGGTGCTGTGCACAACATACCACACGAGTGAAATTACTGCTCCGGGTCTGCAGGATACAGTCATCGAAGAGCGCTACAACCTGGAATTATGTGATTACTCATCACGCAAACACATTTATCACTTCTGAATGTCAGGGAACAGGGACATCAAAAATGCTTGTGCCTTGATACCAAATTGGTGTTAAAGCCTTAAATATTTAGAAAAAAAAAAAGTATAAAACAAATTTTCTTTTATGTATTAATTATTACAATTATTCCACACATTTAACTAATATTTAAACAAATGTTTCAATGTTATTGGATACATAAAAAAATAAATTGAAATATAAATATTTTCTTTAAATTCAAATGTAAACACATTTTAAATTTGTTAAATATATTCCAAATAAATTATTATATATATATATATATATATAATTAACATCACTTTGTGGCATAAAAATGTATGGTTTGGTATCTGCTACTGAAATTTTTGTATAAAGACAACCTAATAACAGAAGACTATTTTCTTCCTCCCTTTTTGATCCCTGACATATTTATTTATTTCCAGTGTCTACCGAGGCATTATAGTACCTTTCTTTCTAACCTTCTCTCTCAAAAAGAAGGTTATGCTGGCTCTTTATCATTCTTGGGCCTGTCTCCACTTGAGTAGCCAAGCTCTGTGTTTTGACTGTGATGATCTTAAAAGCTCCGTCTTGTGTTGCTGATAGGCATGCTTGTTGATGCTATCGCCACCTCAAGTGTGGGGGAACACTGCAGCATTTGTTATTTTCGTGTTATGAGCCTGCGAGAGCCCCATTTGGATTAGCACTGCAGCTTTACTATTTCTCCTTTTTAGTGGGTGCAAAAACAGCGTGTTTTAACCACATGTGGTTGTGACTTGCTAGGCAGACAAAATGCGAAGAAAAAAAGTTGCCATGCTTGCAAGTCATGCTTTAGAAAGAAGGGTATATAAACAATGGGCCACAAGAAAGAGACGCTTTAAATTTGAATGATGAAAAAGTTGGTTTCATATTAGTGGGCGACCTGGTTTGCATACAAGTGCTACTGGGTAACAGAAGTTACGTGTGGCAAGATATAAATAGAGACAGCATCACCTGAATGAGAATTACCTTAGGCTACATGGCTACAAAGAGCCTTATTATCATGGTATTTCAGATGAGTGTCTCAGGAACTTGTGAAAGAGATGTGTACTGTATGTCTGTGAAAAGCACTAGTAGAGTACTAGGTTGATTTATTTTGCATATCTGAGTACATCTCGCCAAGTTTTGAATCGTCAGCAATATAACATTTTTAAATAACGCACCTATATCTTGTAGTATGTAGAAAAAAAGTTTCTAAGATGAATATATCTGCAAAATCAGATAAGGCCTGTAGTCCTGCAAAACAAATGCATTTTTTTTTGTGAATTAGTACATCAAAGTAACAGGGCGTAATATAAACGTGTGCATGTATAAGCTGAGAACCGAGACCCCTGCTGGGGTTGTTGTTCTCTGGCGAGACTGATGACTAAACGTTCACATCAAAGGGCAAAAAAAAAAAAGAGGCCAACCAAAGCACGCTTTCAGATTCAGAGACGCGGCAGGTCATCCGGCGGTAAGAAGAACAGAAAATTGTGAGAGAGGCCCTCGTCTTTCCTCTCTCTGTTCTTACTTTCCGAAGCCTCTGGTGTTAGTCTCCACTGACTCATGCCAACACAAATATTGATGTTCAGAGTCCATCTGTCTTGTCTCCCATCAACAAAAGAAAGGGCAGGCGAACTCTTCTGACCGAGGACAATAGGAGACAAAAAAAATCCCAAAACAAACACAAATAAGGGCAGGGAAAACAAAAACTTGAGCAGGACAATAGTGCATGTTGCTTTCATGGGCTTAAAAAATGAAATCAGGTGTTAGCACTGGAAGTCCAACTAGAGTTGACAGGACTTGGGAATACTGAGGTTAAGAAAAAAACGTTGAAGCATTTTTGTTTCGTTTTCTTGGCAGCTCTGCCATTCCGTCCCTCAGAAACAAGGAATGAAGGAAAGCAGAAACCAAAGTTTTGACAACCCATTAAATTCCTCAAACAAAACGCAAGAAATCTACTTGAAGGTTAAAGAAAGCGTTTACACTTTATTTTTACTGCAACAACAATCTGACCTCAACCTGTAATAAAAGAGACATTTGTCTGAAGTTTGTCTGAAAAAACAGGGTGAGGACCATCTTTCCTCATGCGAGATTAAAGTCTAAACTTCATGGTGTTGCAAAAGATGTTTAATATCAACCATAAACTGCTTTTTGTTCCACAGAAACCCCTTAATTGTCCAATCAAGAAACGATGAGTGCCTTGACCTCAAGGAGAAGATGTCTAAATTCATTACTCACACATTCTAGACACTGTGAACATCTGAAGAGGAACAACAACAACAAAAAAAAGCTGATAGACAAATCCACCAAAGGTTCCACCCAAAATCAGACAAACAAGTATGGGGAAAAGAATAAAGTGAGTGCTTCTATTAAAGCAGAATTTCTGAGAGAGACCCCAAGTGGTCTGGAGGTCTCCACTACCTGCAGCGCCCCCATAGCGTGCCGGAACGCCTCAGGGCTCAGCCCTACCACCCTCAACCTTCCATCTATTTACCGTCAGGAACGTGGCGATCTCTAGGAAGATAAGAGGCAGAAAATGCAGCTGAGAAAAAAGAAAGGAGAAGGAATAAGAGCGAGATGGAAATTTGCAGCAAGTACAAGGATGAAGCTGCAAGCTTTGAACAGGGTAGAGGCATAGAAACATTGAAAGGGCAAAGATGAAGAGCAAGAACTTTAGGAACAATGAACCTTTCTTTCCTGGAATCTTTCTGCCTGTCTCGTACTCTGGGCGCCGCAAAAGTAGTTTTGAAGCCGGCCGATTCATCCCTAAGGTCAGAGCCAAGCTAGACCAATGACACACCACATTACACTTCAGACAAGGACCATTCTATGCAGCGACTCCTCCAGATCTAACCCTCATCAATACACAACAATGCCCTGGCCCCAGTGCATGCTGGAAACGCAGTTCACACAATGTCCCATTTGTGCATCTCACCGTGGGACCGAATCTTGTGGTTTTTCTCAATCCAACCTTCTAGGTCCTTCAATCTCCAGTCTTGGATGATGGGAGGACACCAACAGAGGATCCATTCTCTGCGAAGGCGGTGTCTGACCTGCTAGAAGCCAGACACAGAGGAATCCATAGCCCTGGGCCCGCCTCTCTCTGCGTTTCATAGCTAGGGACGAAAATAGACAAGCTAATAAAGAAGTTACTGTACTTGTAGCCTTGATCCGACTAATACTGTTGGGGAGGGATTGAAAATAGCTTGGATCGGGCCTATTCAAGCCTCACTATTTCCTGACATTACAGCAATTATTTATGGAAAGCGAAGAATATGTCCCAGTCCACAGTCCAACACAGATGTGAGGCTGAAACCAACAGAGCATTGCCGGAAATACATGAAGGGATGGGGGCAATGAAGGAAGTAGGCATGTGTCTAGCACCTCTGTTCGGATACGTCTACCAGATGCTCCCAGTGCTGCCCTTTTCCTGCCAGCATGTCTACCTTGCACGTTTTGTAGAAGAACCTGTGAAATGACTGTCTTACCACAATACTGTTTCCTGTCTGTCACAGTTTATTTATGCTGCACATAGTGCAGCAACACCAAACACTGTCTGCTTGAAGGGCCTCACGCTGCCCTCGTTTCTCTGCTTCACACATGTGGTTACTAGCGCCGTTGCGCACAAACAAACGCATGGAGATGCGTTTTATTCAATCTCTTTTGCGCTCCGTGGATCTTGCGGGCAGGTCGCAAATAACCCGTCTTCTTTTGGCCTGTCTGTTTCATGCTTAGCTCTCTTTTCTTGTGCCGTCTTGTTCTCGCTCGCTCTTCTGCTCTCCCCCAAATGCCTGTTTCTAATCGTTGCTATTTTAGTACAACAATAAAAGGAAGCTCTGCTGGGGGCCGCAGGCTGAAACATTTGGGGCTCTGCAGAGCCTGTTTGTTTGGAGGCCTGATTTCAAATGAAAAACGTAAAAGGGTGGTAGAGGAGAAGGCAACGACTTGATGGATTTCCACACAATACACAGCCAGTTCCTCAGAGGAAAAGGAAGTAGTGTAGAGGAGAGTCTGGCAGTGAAATGATGACAGGTCAGAGACCTTTGAGATGACACTAGCCAAGACCTTCTGTCCTGCAAAAACAACTTATCTACCCATCTCTAAACTGGGTTATTAATGAGTCTCTCATATGCACATCCAGACTGGATAAGCTCTCTGCCAACTGTCTGCCTGTGTGTTTGTTCGGACAGGCACAGCATGACAGAACAAGGTGGGGAGTCCAGTACGTTGTCTGATTCAGCACTCTTTGTGCCAAATTTGCCTGTTTGTCTTCCTTGCCCACTGATGGTGCCAAGATGACTCCCAAAATAAGGCCCTTTGTCTTTTCACAATGGAATTCTCTGCATACACTTCATAGCTGCCACACTTACTCAGCAAGGAGTTCAAGAAAACACACATGCTTTCTGTCACTATCATGTTCAAAAAGCAAGATAACGGAGGTAAAGATAAAGCACATCTGACCTGTGACTGGGTACGAGGAGAAAGGTCAATGTGTAAAAGTCTTTTTTAACAATGGACAATTGTGATTAATTACACAAAAGAAACCACCTTTGGTAATTGTGGTAGTAAAATCTAATAATATATCGAGATATTATGTCAAATACCAACACATTAAGACACGTGGGCGTTGCACATGAGGGCAAGACTTAAGTCTTGTCATATAATCATCTAGAAATGATAACAAAGTACAGCAACCCATGTCATTTGGGCTATTTTCATCATGTGTACGTGTTAAGTGAAGTCAAATCAAAAACTATATTTAACACGTGTCATATTATATATTACGTGTCCGTATTATAACCCTGTCATTTTGTTATGAAGTCTTTATATCTAAATCTCAGCAACACACCTCCAAAATAGCTTTTTTTGTATATTCGTTTTCAAACTACTGTTTTATTATATCAGTAAAATATTCTAAATTTCAGTGAAAGACGTCGATATTTAATTGTATTCTGTCTGTTTTACGCTGCCTGTCTAGGGCTTATAATTATACTGTGTTATAAATAAAAAAACCCAAATCATTTTAAAAAACTGTTTTTTCAATCTCTTCCCATTCTTACTACCTGACTTACCTGTCAACAATACCTGTCAGATTCACTAATGGCCCGTTAACGACCCATTGGAGGAGTGGTCTTTGTCTTGGTCTTTTGGGTATTTCACGCCCACGCATATTGGCTTTCAGCCTCAAAACATGTCTTTTAAAATTTAAAACATTATATTGTTTTCTGTGAA
>JAUMHR010000082.1:3837354-3848098 GCA_032361145.1 Enteromius fasciolatus
ATTGAAAGTTTAAATTGTCGCTCTGTTGTGACGACGCGTGACACGTGACAACATCAATATGGTGGATGTAGTACGTCTGAATTCCATTCATACTACCCCCATTCATACTATATAGTACCTAATTTTTAACGGTTGGGTAGTATGTTCGGTTTTAAATGTAGTACCTAAGCAGTATGCGATTTTGGACGCAACATATAATTTTTTATAGGTTTATATATATAATTTATATTTATATTAACATTTTAGCTACATCTCCCTTTTATTTGGTTTATCGTGATGTACTAAAATTACTACACCTAAAATGTGATTAATAAGTACAGCTTAAAGTAAAGCTTTAACCAAATATTAAACTTAAAACTAAAAAAAGTAAAAAAATATTGATAGAAAATGTAGTATCTTAATAATACTAATAAAGAACTATATTCAGAAATGAATTTTAAATAAAATAAAAATACAATAAAATATAATAAAATTAAATAAATGGACTAATTTGGACCATTTTGAACTGGAAAGTTTGCATTACAAGTTTGATGCAATACCCATGATAATGTATCCAGGTCTTTTGCACGCATTGTCAATTCTGTTAATTAAAATTAATACAATTAGTTTGGCTCTGGCAGAAGGTGTGTTTGTGTACCGTCTGCATCTGTGATATTAACAGGTTTATTTTGTCCTCACCGAGGAAAGCATGAGCTCACATTAACCTTACCAAAACAAAGTGCACACCTTTTCCTTTTCACTCTGGGGGTTTTTGACAAAACAACCTCTTAGACAAGTGCGTTAGGTGACTGGGGTTTGCACCTGTAATCATCATTCATCAAGCTGGAAACCAAAACGTTCCTCCCCAGAAACTCTCCAGCGCGGGTAGGACTAAGAGCTCGACTACAGACTGTTTTTAAGCAGCTACTAGAACTGACACCCAGCGGTTGGTGCCATGACCCTTGTGGTTTCCACTTTCTCTTGTTTTTCCCCTGTCTTGCTCTATTTCAATGGGTAAATCTCTCCAAAAATATGTTTGAGGGAAAAAAATAAATTCTAGTTTTAGGAAAGAAAATTTGGTCTTAGGATAATTTGAGACTTTTTGCATTCTCTCATTACAGTCATAGTATGTTATAGTAATGAGTATTTAAGCTAGGGAATTTTTTAAATATATGTTATATTATATATTATATAATTAGTTTTTTAAGTTTAAAAGGTCTCAAGCAATAATACATTATTTTATATACATAATACAGCTGACTATAATTATTTTTACATATATATATTTACTATATTTTTCAGGTTTTATAAATTATAAAATTATATATTGTATAAATTATCCATTTAAATTAATATAATACATGTATTAATTCAATTATTATTTTTATTAGTAATTTGTACAAATATTTAGATTAAATGATAATACTCTAATGTTTTTGTAATTTAAATCAACATAAATTATACTATTCACAAATGTGTGTAGTATATTTTTTATACATTTATTTATTGATTTATTGCTGTATTCATTTATTATGCATTAATAAGATGATTTAAGATGACAACACACATAAAATTAAAAGACTATATTTCATAAAATGCTATATATGTACACACATTCACATTTTTATATTTTAAATGAATAAAATAACGCAGTAATACAATGATTTTGTTATTTAAATCAGCATAAATTAGTCTATACATATTATTATAATTATTATTATTTGCAATATGGTAATATTCAGTTCTATAAGTTTTAAACAAATGCTAACATATAATATTTTATATTTTTTAAATAATATATAAATGTAAATATTTTATATACATATATATAATACATCATATTTTTTTTCCTCATTTTTTAAAAAAAATGCTAAAAGTATACTTTTCATTAAAAACCTGACATAAAATCATATAATATATATATGCATAACTAGCATGAAAACATAACAAATTAGGCCTAAACAGAAGAATTATTTTCAGTGAAGCTGAAGTTCATATTAAAAACTTGTAAGTAAACCATTGAACCTTACTAAACTTTTTCTCTCAACATTATTTGGGATAAAAAGCGGACACGACCTCAATCTTCACCCCGTCTCTCTCATCCACCCAGCTCCCCTAAAGACGTCAGGTTGTTTCTGGCAGCTGTGAGGTGAGTGCAGCACTAACCTCAGAGGCAAAAGTTGTTAGATAACAAATGCAGTCAGTCAGAAGCGAGTGCTTCTGCCTTACAGGTGCAGCATCTGTAGATACCAGAGGTCAGAGGTCAGGCAGTCGGGGGATTCATGAAAGAAGAGATAAAGCTCCAGCTGCACCCTGGGGTCCCTCTCACAGCCTACCTCTGGTGGGAAGATGTATCTGGGGTTAGATGAGGTGCTTCTCCCGCTGACTGACAAACCCGTCTTGGTGCCTGATCTTCAAGGGTTTTGGAGGAAAAGCAAAGTGAGATGGAAAAACAATCGATGAAGTTAAGCGACGGCGCTTTTTCGTTGCACACCTGCTGTGCGTGCATTTATTTGCGAAAGTACGGTATATTAGATTGTGTGCTTCAAAGTCAACATGAAACAGCATTGGCAAGCCATTTTATTTCCGTAATGTGACAGGAAATTATGCATGAGGAGTCAGGGAGGAAACGTAAATCAGGTCAGCTGAGATTTCATGCTGAATCAAAATGTGTGTGTGTTTATGGGATTGTGTGTGTTTCTGACCTCCCCTCATCCAATGACCTGCAGAATCCGTCATCTTGGCCGTGTTTGATGAGTCTGACCGGTGCGTAAGTGTCTGAGCGAAAAGGTCGTGACAGAAATCTCTGTCTTTCTCTTTCTGACAGGTGAATCGTTCATGTGGAGTGACAACAAAAACTGGAAGAAGAGTACAATATACAGTTTTTGTGAGAATGTTTTTAAAGTTGACATTGCTGTTTTTATGGGCTTAAATAATGAGGGAAGAGAAAATAAATGTTAGTGCTTAACTGTGGTCGTTATGGGTTGATCTTCCTAGCAATATAATGGGGCTCAAATTCTTAGTCACCGTGATGTTGCCAATAATTAAATAAATAAACAAACAAACAGTATTATTAACATGATAATTGTATGATAAAAGGATAAAAAAAAATGTAAAAACATCAATTAATTAATCAAATGAAAAAAAAATAAGCAAAACAAAAAAGAAAACACAATGTCTGATTAAAATGTATTGAAAAAATAAAACAATGACAGCAGCACCAACTGATATGAACAAAACCTGATGATCATCTAATTCAGCATGATTTGAGAATGTTCAAAAGAGCATCTTGAGCTTCAGTGGAAGAACATTAAAAATATCAGCAGATTTTTTTCGCAAGTATGACACCATTTTAAATGCCTCGTTGCCACGGATACACTCACATGAGATGGCATTGAAAGCGGGAGGGAGTTTACTTTCTGTCAGCGGCTCTGTCAACTGTGCCAGGAGCAGCTTGGGTCATGAATATTAATTCTGCTGAGTGACATCCTCTTGATTTACTGAAAGTGGACAGTGGTAGTGGAGCGCTAGCTAAAGTAGGGTTAGCATTTGTGCAGCCTGAGAATCCAATTGACTTGCTTGTTATGAGTTATTGATTTATATGATCATATACACTGTGGATATGCAGAATAAATCTCTTCCAAACATACTGATCATCTTCCAAAAGGAGCAGTTTAATAATTTCTAGTTGTTTTAAAGTTAGTTGAGGTCTAAAAGTATGTAATACATGTTACTTCCCATGAAATTTATTTTTATGAAAATGAACATGGAAAAACAGAAAGTAAAGAGAGGGAAATGGAGTCGCATACTGCTTATGGAAAAGTACAGTGTATTCTGATATGTGCCCTGGGACTGGATGTTCCTGAATCATATTCACTGGCATTAACAGAACACTTCAAGGATTTAAAAAAAAAAAAAAAAAGAACTGCAGAGTCGTGTGGGACAGATGCCCTCCAGGGTGGAGCAGGTGGCAACAACGAGTTCATAGGCGGGCCAAGGCAGAGCAGGCAGGACAAAGGCCTTCCAGGGCAGAGTTGAAGATTCAGAAATCCTCCAGGGCGGAGCAGGCAGCACAGAGGCCCGCCTAGGCAAAGCAGAAAACCAGGGCTGAGCCGCAGGGCACCAGGGCAGAGCGGGCGGACCCACGACCCTCCAGGGCGGAGTAAGCAGAGACACGACCCTCCAGAGCGAAGCATTCAGAGTCAAGGCCCTCCAGGGCGAAGCAAGAGCCCACCAGGGTTGTGCAGGTGGAACAGGAGGCCAGGGTAGCACAGGAGACCAGGGTAGAGGAGATGTGACTGTAACAGAGAGCAGACTGCGAGGCCACAGGTGGCCTCCGTGGTCAGAACAGGGCAGGACGGGAGTTCAAGGGTGGGCTCTGTGGCCAGAACAGGGCAGGACAAGAGTTCAAGGATGGCCTCCATGGCTGGAATAGGGCAGGATGAGGATTCAAGGGTGGCCCCCATAGCTGTGACTGGGCAGGACGAGAGTTCAAAGGTGGCTTTTGTGGCTGTGACAGGGCAGGACGAGAACTTGATGATGGCCCTTATGGCAGGGCTAGATGAGGGGTAGATGACCTCCCTGGCTGTAACTAGGCATAATAAGGGCTCAGAGGTAGCCTCCCTAGTTGGGTCTGGGCAGGACGAGGATACTCCTGGAGAGTCTGCAGCCACCAGCAAAACCTCTGAAGGGGTTATGGCACCGGCCAACACCTCTAGAGGTGAACATGATGGTGCAGCAAACACAGGAGTTGCAGCCAAAATCACAGGACCTGCTGATGGCCATGCAGGGTCAAGCTCCGCTGCCATCAGTGCTTGACAATATTGCCCCTACCCAAAAAAATATTTGGGGTCTCAACACAGTCCTCTGGCTCACCCACATTAAACAGGGAACCACATAACAAAAGTGCATATTCCATAATATTCCTCAAACTTCCATTAAATTCCCCTCTCGGTATCTGAGATTTAAGGGGTTCATCAAGTCCAAAACGGAACAAGTCCTTAAACAGAAACTTATTATAAACTGGTACTTGGTATGATAACTCACAGAACCAGTGTACATATTTCTCAATTGATAGGCCTCCTTGCTGCAGATGTAGAAGCTGGTCGACGGGGGTCAATGGTTGAGCAGGGTGGGTAAAATAAAGCTGCTGGATCCGGGTGTTGCTGATTATTCTGTTACGAAGGGACTGAGGGTCAAGTGGGGATCCAAGTGCAAAAGCTTTATTTAAAAACATAGTCAGGCAGGGTCAAACACCAGCAAACAGACAAAGGCAAAAGAGTAATTCCAATAACAAAGTGAGAGTCAGGGCAGGCGGCAAACTATCAAAAAACTAGAAAACAGTCCAAAGTCAAAAACAGAATGAACCAAGGAAGACGTGAGAATAAGGAACAAGGGTATGGCTTTGCAATAATCAGTGTATGAGATAGGATGAGGGCTTCTTTTAAGCAAAACCGAGGGAAACACAAGACAGAACCAACCAATGAGAACAAGACACGTGTAATACAAGGAACCAATCAGAACACGACACATTTACAAAGGTAGCACAAGACATAGTGACATAAGGGGCAAGAGACACATGGGGAATGGAGTCCAGAAACCAATGGCTGAGTCCAGGGTCCCTCTAATGGAGTTCATCGGCGCTACTGCTACTGCTACAACTACTACTACTACTACTACTACTACTACATAAAATAAAAAACAGGAAAACAATCAAACACCATGGTACCAATTTCCTGTACTTAAAACAAAGAACAATATATGATCATCATCATATGTATTTTATATAAAAAACAAACAAACAAAAAACAATGGTATTATGTCAGGAAGGGTGAGGAAAGAAAGAAAGAAAGCCACAAAACCAAAGTACCAATAGTAATATGTATGAACCTACAAAAACAAAACACTTGCCTACAGTACCTTTGCCTTGCACTTTTTGGCACTTGCAACAGTTTTAAAACTACTGCATCACACTATAAAAGTATGGAATTAACTTTTATAGTTTTAATTAATTAATTAATTAATTTAATCAATTAATTCATTTATATTGTAATTACAAGTTATACAGAATAGGCATTAAATGCACACTCACACAAGCTATACCAGTAGCATTAGTGTGCAGTTAAAATCCTCTCTGTAATTTTGTAATCCTCTCTTTTATAATCTCTGTGACTTTTGACACGTGAAAATCAATGACCTGTCCCTGGGTTTAATTAAACTGTTTGTACGGCTGTAGCACATCCGTGTGTCCCGCTGACAGCCAAACAGAAGCCACGACCACGTCAGCTGGATTTACAACACATCCATATCGATGCTATGGTAAAACGTCGAAGCTTGATTACTTGACTTAGTCGGATAGATAGAGAAACAGACCAAAACTGTGTGATTCCAGAATCAATATCTAAGCTGAACCAAAATCTATTACAATTAAAGAAAGTTTTGTGCTCCACTAGCTCAACTTGCTGGTGTTTAGATGCCAAGCGATTAGAAAAACAAAAAAAAAAAAAATCAACGCGACATTGCAGCTAAACTGAATTGTGCCTGGTGATTGGCGTTCTGGTTCGTTATAAACATGCCTTCTACAATCAGTTTTCTTTTATTATTTTCTATAAAACAAGGCACGCAAACCTTGAAGGCTGGTCTCCAATGCGCGTGAAATTGGTTGGTTTTGTCTTTTTTTTATTCTGAAGCAATTAATTTTTCAGTTCTTCAGGGAATGTTATAGGAGATACCCAAATAAACACACAGATACAAACGAATAAAACAAACACAAAGTGAGGTAGGAATTTCATGAATGAAGTTAAGTCCAGGTCACTTTTCCAAATGAACAGAAACCAAATTTTCATACTGTAAGTAAATTACTGTTTGTAAGATCCCTACTGTAATGCCTTCTTATTTATTTATTTACCAGCAACTTTGTTAATGGTAATTCTAATTACTACTATTACTGCTAATACTACCACTAATAGCTGAGATACATAAGATGCCATTCATGAAGTCTGGTATAAAATTGATTATCTAAAACTACAACAATGTAATATACTACTACTAATGATACTAATGATACTACTACTACTACTGATACTACTGATACTAATGATACTAATAATGATACTACTACTACTACTGATACTAATGATACTACTACTACTACTACTGATACTACTGATACTACTAATGATACTACTACTACTACTACTGATACTACTGATACTAATGATACTACTACTACTACTACTACTGATACTAATGATACTACTACTACTACTACTGATACTAATGATACTACTACTACTACTACTACTGATACTAATGATACTACTACTACTACATTAGTACTTTTTAATTATTTATTTTTGATTTATCAGGACTTTTAATTATAGCATGATCATTAAATAGTAATTATTATTTTTTTCTTAAAAATTAGTTGGTTTTATTTCATTTTATTTTTAATTATTATTTATTTTTAGTATGTCTCCATGTCGTCTCAGAGAAACTAATGCAATTTGAGAGATTGAGATTACTGAAACTGAAAACACACACACACAGAGAGAGAGAGAGAGAGAGAGAGAGAGAGAGAGAGAGAGAGAAATAAATATTGTTGTTGTTGTTTTTAGTTATGAAACATTGAAATTTATGTAGACTTGAAAGAGTGTGGAGATTTTGTCACAGCGCATAGCTTGATTACTTTGGTTTGTGACTGTTTCTCTAACTCGACCTGTTAATGTCAAAGGTCATTTAGAGTGTGAGTCATAGTGTAATTATAGTTTGCATCATCTCTGCAACGCTCCTTTGCTCTCCTAACACATGCACACCTTTCCCCAGCTGCTCTTTTCCAGGGCTGGAGACCCTCAAATAGGCCATGACAAGCAATTTGCTGCATGGAGATGATGAGAAATAGAGCAGAATATGATTAGGTTTGCACATGGGGGGCAAGCACGGCTCACAAATACAGGAGGAGGTGAATATGTATGGGCGGAGTTGGAGGGTAACTGGTACTTATACAGAAGACCTTGAGATCCCAGAAACAACAGCAGGGAAGCAAGTCAAGCAGAAACACCCTGTGAGGAAGTGTCTCTCTGGAATGTTCAGCATACTACCTCCTACTTTGAAAGAAGTATGCATACAGTGAACTGTACGCTGATATTCTACATATATAGCAGGAATATTGCATATATAGTCCCTCAGATGTTGCTCTTTTAGATATAAAAGAGATCTCAGTGATTTCTCACAAAGATACATTCGAACATCTCCATTTAAAGTCTTTGCTCTTAGAAAGCAATTGATATATAGAAGAGATCTCTAGAGTCATTTTGCATGGGGAAACTTTTGTAAAAGTCTTTCTCATGGGAAGATGCATGCAAAACCCCGTTTTTATCTCAATTTCATATCTCAGATGAACAGTTAAGATATGAAAGAGACCTTTTTTATAGGAAGATATGCAAAATCCTCCATTTCACCTCATTGCTAGTCACAGAGAAACAAATGAGATTGTATTAGTGATTTTGGTCAAACTTTAGAATAAGGAACACATATTAACTAATAACTATGACAGTAAACTCCCAATTTGCTGCTTAGCAGTTAATAAGGTAGTTGTTAAGTTTAGGTATTGGGTAGGATTTTGGATGTAGAATAAGGTCACGTATAAGGCATTAACATGTGCTTAATTACTACTAATAAGTAGCTACTATTCTAGAAATAGTTAAGTGTTAACACACAGTAAAAAAAAATATAATTTACAGTAAAACGTACAGTGTAAAACCGGCAGCTGTGGTTGCCAAAATTAAATTGTTGCTAAAATATTGCAATAATGTTTTAGGTTTTGCGGTTTTAAGTTTAATTTACAGTTAAATACCATTCATTAACTGATATAACGTTAATATACCAAGGTATTAAAGTACTGAAATATGTTTTGTTGCTTTGTAATACAATGATAAGCACCAAATGCAGGTGGTGATAACAAAGTCCCATGATGAATCAAAGCCCATCACAAGCAGCTTTTTTATATGGATATATATAAAAGGAGCTCAGTGTCATCCACACAAACACTAAACACCATCATGATGAGTCATTAAACGGAAATATACAATAAACATTAATTTAACAACATTACATGTAACATGCGATCAAACATAACTGATAAGAACAAAGCAAAAACACTTAAAAACATTTAAAATGCAATGCAGGGAATTCTGGGAATTAACGTTTATTCCCTGCTAATTTTACAGGAATTTACTATTTAACAGGTTTTTACTGTAGCGTTTTCAATGATTTTCGTTAAAATGACGTCGTTTTTCTTATGAAGACAGATGCAAAGGTCGCAATTTGATCTCATTCTCATGTCAGATAACAAAAGAGATCTCTACAATGAAGACAAATGCGAGCATCTCAATTGAATCTCTTTGCTTTACAGAAGAAATAGCAGAGATATTATGACCGCGGGAATGTGACAACAACGTCCCATACTAACGTCTGAAATTTGAGTGTATTTCACATGCTATTTTTAAATAAAAAACAGAATGCAATCCTTTCTGAACGTAGCCCACCTCTTACTCTCTCTCCCATTTGCTTTTGTTCTTCCTCTCGTTTTTGTTGTTTGCTGGTTTTACAGTCTCAGTTTGCCTGCAGACACTCTATCTTTGTGTTTCTCTAGGGAGTATTCGACTGAAACGAAGGGTCTGTTGTTCACATCTCCCCCTCGGCGCGAACACATTTACACTTCGGCTCTGATCAGCTGCTAACAAACACACAATGCTTCACACAATCCCGCTGTACATACGACAGAACACACACACAAGCCACCGCAGACATACCCTGTTTTAATAACAAAATGGTGTACAGCGCAACGCCTTCAAAGCTTTGTGTTTCCAAAACCATTTCCTGCGCAAAATCAGCCGTGAAAGGCAATATATTCTGATTTCCCAGGACAGAACGAGCTATTAAAGAGGAATGCAGACAAAGTTTCTGTAATTTCAAGTTTTCCCCAACACATTCGGGCTTATCTTAGCTAAAAAGTCCCTTTAGTTCGAGCATGTGTGTGTATATGTGATTTGGTGTGTTTGTTTTGTGTGTACTAGCAATATTGTTTGCGCTGGTCCATGTTAAACGTCTACAAATTTAAATACGACTCACTTTCTCTACTTTTCTCCCCAGAGGAAGAGAGAAGCTGTGAAGTTCAAACAGCTAAACCCCTGCAAAGCCCTGATGGGTTGCTTATCAAGAGCTAAGAGAGGAAAGAGTGACACTGTACTCTGGCTCTGAGTGTGCGCGCATGTGTGTGTGTGTGTGTGTGTGTACCGTCTGCAGAGATATTTTCAGGAGAAGGGGGGCCTGGGAGATTTCTAGCTCTCACTCATGGGGATCTACTCCAAATGATAAACAGAAAGCGCTGCTCTCCAAACGGCTCAAAACCTCTTGAAGTCCCTCAACCATTGGCAGTAGTTTTTTTAGTTTGCCCAATACTACTTTTATTTTTTTATCAAAATGGGCATAGCATTTAAAGGAACAATTTTTTTTTTTTTTTGGGAAAAAGGCTCATTCTCCAACTCCCCTAGAGTTAATAATTTGGGTTTTACAGTTTTTGGTTTAACGATAGCACTTTTAGCATATAGCTTAGCATAGATCATTGAATCCAATTAGACTAGTACTGTAGCATCGCGTTCAAAAATGACCGAAGAGTTTCAGTATTTTCTGTAGTTATATTCCCAGATAGCACACGTACGTCTGCAAGATGTCTGTTAAAGATCTCTTGATCTGGAAAGCATCT
>JAUMHR010000082.1:3854589-3871723 GCA_032361145.1 Enteromius fasciolatus
GAAAAACACAACATACAACAGAGCGGCTGGAAGTGCTACCCTAGAGTTCGGCTGGCACTTCCAGCAGATTGTGACAGATCATTTGCAATATGCTCCAAAGACATTCATGCATTTTTTTACATTTCTCTAAAGTATCCAAAGACTTCATTCTAAGTCTCTAAAGGGTAAACCAATTTAGGTCAGAGTTGTATGAACGGGCAATTTAGTTTAGAGAATTTGATCAAACAACTTCTCTAAGAGGCATAAATAAGAAATAAATAACAGTAAAAACCTCTGAGTTTATCAGCTCCATGCGGCTTGTGGAGGATTTGAAACTGCAAGCATCTATTTGATGTGTCATTCAAAAACCTCACAGTTCGGATCAAAATCAATCAGTGTCAAATGTTTTTTTTTTTTTTTTTTACATTTTCAGACATAAAAAAAAAATTCCACAACATTTAGCAGATGCTCCCATCCACAGTGACAAAAGAGTTTTAGCATCGCATATGAGACCGTTGTGATCAACAGATGGCGAGCATGTAATTTGGAATGATATCTGCTTAGGAAAAAAGTGCTTCCTGTACAACAACAAACAAGGGATATAATAAATCTAATACAGATACAATGCAACCAAGCAAAGCATAAGCCAAACAAAACTTTTTAGTAATTATTTCAATAAATTAATTAACTATAAATCCACTTTACCACTTTTTATTAATATAATGTAATAATGTATTTATAAAATACAGTTTTAGTATGGTTTTTTATTTATTTACTTATTTTATATGTGTTATACAGTATATTATAGTTTCTTTGCAAATTAATCATAATTTTTTATTTATATGCTATGAGTTTTTTTTTTGTCAGCTCTGAGCAGGATGTTGTCCAGTCTTGGTGGATAGACTGCTGCATTGTTGATCTGCCGCCCCATCAATCACTGGACAGCTGCAGAGGGAGAGAAGAAGGCCAGCCAATCAGGGCAGAGAGTTGTTGGGATGACTCCAATGGAAACCTCTGGAGAGCTCCGATTTCCAGGAGAGCTGCTCCACTGTCACTCTTATCTGACAGACACTTACACACACACACACCAACTCAGTTTACATGAGAACTTGTGTAAAGGCACACACAATAAGCTCTCTGAATCAAAATGCATTGCTGTTAGTAAAAGTTTTGAATGATATTGCCTCCTGTGTGTACTTTTCAAGTATATTTGCCTAATTGATAAAGTACATTCATTCTGAGTCTGCTAATCAGCATTTTTGAAGGTTAAAGTTATAAACTTTCATTCCGAACACAAAAATAATGCATGTTCATGTTTTTTTTCTTGTTTGAATGTGTATGAATATAGGTGAATGGATCATGCAGTTTACTCCAGTAGTCCTCATTACATTGAATTCTTTTCCTTATTAAAAAACACACAACTCAAAGACCCTTGACTGAACAACCCAGAAAACAACAGGGAATTAATTATTTTCAAATATGTGTACCTAATTTTAATCCCGTTATGCCTCTTGGGATTTTTAGCTTTTCTGTGGAAGGCAACATTAAGCCAAAAAAGAACAAACCACAGCTCATAACTAATATTGGCATTAAGCTGCTGGGCCACAGAAAGTTTGATTTCTTCACCAGTGAGAAGAACTGAGCAGAAAATTCTCTGTCTGGCATTTTGTAAATGCATGTTATACTGTAGGTCTTATTAGAAACACTTTATGCATGTATTATATTTATTCATTTAGCAGACACTTCGGTAACACAGGGCATATTATCCATTATTTATAATTCATTAGTCATTTTAAAGACTATAAACAAAAAAACTATAAATGCATTTATGCTATAAACAAAAAATAAGCTAGTAATTATTGACTAATTAACTATTATTAACTAATAATTAACTGAATGTACAGTAACCACATTTGATCTATTATTACCAACTTATTAGGACACACACACACGCACGCACGCACGCACGCACGCATATATCTATATATCTATCTCAATATTCTATTTATTTATTTATTGTAATTATTATGTTTATTTACTGCTGGTTTGCAATTATATATGGCTAAAATATTGTAATAAAGACTATTTGACCCCCTGTTCTAAATCTACATTATGACACTTATGGAGTGATATTCAAGTTTATTGATTACAGTAGGATAAGCTAATAATTAAAGCTAAACTACTGATTATATAGTGCTAATAAATGGAATTTGACCCCCTATTCTAAAGTGAAACTTAAATCCATATTAATTATGGCACCTATTGAGTAATATTCAAGTTTATGACTAATGAATTGTAAATAATGGCTAATATGGCCTTACTATATGTTCAGATAAATCATTAGTTATATGCGTGTTCATGCTTAACTGATGCATAATTGTGAACAAGTTAATCATAAATTACTACAGTAGTTTATTTATGTTTAACTAATGCATAATTTGGGCCCTTAAAATGTTAGGTTAATCATTAATTACTAGTGTGTTTTTGCTAAACTAATGCTTAATCGAAACAAATTAACTATTAATTAATGATTAACTAATGCATTATTCTGGACCCTTAAAATAAAGTGTTACCAATATTTGATATACAGTAGTCCAATGTGCACAGATAAATAATTCAAAGCAAAAACAGAGACATTTAAAAGTAAATTGAGTTTTGAAAATTGAAATTGTGCTTGACTGTGAAACTCCATCCCAAAATGAACAGTTTGTCATTAATCACTTACCCCCATGTTGTTACAAACCCGTAAAACCTTTGTTCGTCTCCAGAACACAATTTAAGGTGTTCTTGTGACTGTGCCATTGACTGTCAAACAATTGCCACTGTCAAGGTGCAGAAAAGTGAAATGAAAGACATCACCTGAATGCTCCATCTGCCATCAGTGGTTCAACCGTAATATTATGAAGCTACAAGAAGGGTTTTTGTACAGAAAGAAAACTTTTTTTTTTTTTTTCTGCATTGTAAAGTCACCAAAGCACCAAATTTAATTCAAATTCAAATTTTATTGGTCACATTCACATGCATACATGGTACGACATGAAGTGAAATGTATTGCACGACTGCCCAACAAATTGACTCAATAAGAAAGGAAAACAATTAGAACTACTTAGATGAGCAAAGAAATAAGATAAAGAAAAATAGAATTAGACTAGCAGTAAAGAATAAAATAGAAGGAGGTAGAAATCGAATATTGCTATAAATAAAAGAAATAGATTAAATAGACCATACATTTAAAGTACACATACTTTAACTTAAGTAATGCTTCTGAATGCCATTTTACAACCCAGGAACTCACTTTTAGTCAAAAGAGCTTTTTCTACGATTTGGTCATCCCTTCAAAGCTGAGGTGTTTTTTTTAGCCGTTTGTGGCTGGTCATGCATAAATGAGAGCGGCGTATTCATCTGTAGCACAAGAAAATACAAAGCCTGTCAATCGAGCTAAAATCGACAGAGCACGGTGGATTCTGCGAGATGACTGAATCGAATCTGTGTGACGGCATGAGCTGCCAAAGCTTTTCAAAGTCTCGTGTAAGAAAAAGGAAGGAATTGTGGTCATTTCTCTGTAAGAGAAAATGCATTTAGGCCTACTGTGTGTGCGCGAGATCTCTTTTGTCCTTGATAAAAACTTTCTTTGTTATATTGCCAGGAAAAAAAAAATAAAATAAAGAATTTGCAGGAGTCAAAGAAACCGAGTTGAGTGATAGAAATGCAAATAAGTGTGAGTACAGTATGTCAAATTCCAACTCTTGCACTGAACTTTTTAAAAGCCCAGAGCGAAGATCAATATTAAACATTTTCGAATGCATTTCAAAGACACGCTTCTATTCTTATCAAAATAAATGTTACCTTTTAACTATAAATAAACGTGCTGCAGGGCATTTCTAGACACTGTTTGACTCTCCCACGTCAGTCTTGCGAGAACAGCACAAAGTGCAATATAGGTTGCGTTTAAATAAATCAAAGCATGCTTCTATACTTTTCTGTGCGATGTGGCATCTAGAAACAAACCTAAACCAATGCAGACAGAGTGAGAAACTTGGCAAAAAGAAGAAAAGAATATAATAGACAGATTATATGCGCACCACTCACCTCATCTCATGGGTGCGACTGGATGATCTTGTTTTTCAGGAGTTTAAACATTTCAAATGAAAGAAAACATGCCTCACTTTCGGTGTTTTTATTCCTGAGAGCAAAAGCAAAAGCTTTCTTTAAAAAAGTAAATGGTTTTTCTGTCAAGATATTGAGCAATTCGAGTTGATAAAGTAGGTATGAGTCATTCACTGAAAACACAAGACTGGTTGGTGTTGGATTAAGATTAAGAGATTACAGATAAGCGACAAATAAAGACGAAAAGGGGTTATACCCAAAACATACCTAAAAGCGATGAAACTCAACCATCATTCAAAGTTCTGTACCAAGCAACTAATGGATTGCCTGACGGACAGTACATTTTAATTTTTTAATTTATTCCTTTAAATTGGTCTGGGTGGTATAAAATGGCCCATCGGAATTCCACTATAAAACTTCACATTTATACTGTATGTGAAAAGAAGAGAAAATGAACACTCATACCACCGCACAATCAATTTTTCCAATTTTCTATGATGGTAATGAAAAGAAAAAAAAAAAAAAACGCTCTGGGACCAATTTATCATAGGGGGCAGCAGAGAACAGAAGGCATTATTTTCTTATAGAACCCACATAAACCATAAACAAAAGTGATTTCTTGGGGAACAGACCCCAAGCAACTCTTAAATGTTTGATGAGGCCACTAAGAACAGGAAAAACTTTCCCACTTGTTATCAATTTATTCAGAGCAGAAATATTATAGATTTCCAACTGCATTGCAGTTTCTAAAAGAACAAAGCTACGGCAAGAAGTAGGACACAATTTTCTCATGAGAAAATCTGCAAGCATTACAGGATCAATACTGATACCCAGATACTCTTCAACAACATACACAAATACGTTGCTGTTAGCACTCAGCTAACATAGATTTGACTATGATGGTAACTTTCTCAGAGTTACAAGCAAAGAGAAAAAGTTGAGAGATAAAATTTAAAATAACCGGACATATTGAGACACAAAAGTGCAACTGTGAGACAAAATGGTTCAAAATATGAGGGGAAAAGTTGCTATTATGAGTAAATGTACAATTTGACACAATAGTCCTGCAAAACGGATTTCATAATTTTGGCTTTAATGGCACTAACTGCAGGGGAAATGTGGTTTGCTCATTTTCATGAGGTTGTCTAATGCTGCTGGTCTGCAATATGAAATTCCCTATTGGGCCGTGTTATTGCTTTTAATTGGCTAATTCATTTACGCTAATTCACTTACACTAGCGTGGTATTCTGTAAAGTCTGCACACATTCACACGACCACACACACATTCAGAGCTGAGTGGAGCCCTATGTTGAGACTCCACAGCGACTCTCCTGAGGGCATTTTTACCTAAGAGTTAATTATACGTGCACTCGTGGGCTGAATGTTAAACAGCGCTGAATGAATCCGCTCTTGGCTGGAGTGTTTGGTTTGTATTGGCAATCCATCTGAAATGATGCATGTTTAAAATCAATAAGTCCAAGTAAACCCATACACGACTGCCCCGTCATGTTAAAACGGACGTCCAGTGGATTTCTACGGAGAGTCAGCCATGTGTCAAACTTGTCAGCTTAGCTTAGCATTTCGCTGTGAAGAATCAATAAAGCAAACCACAAAGGAACAGTGTTTTTAACAATGTACTTTAACTCGAACTGCTCAAGCAAAAATTTGCATGCTAATTTTTTTTTCCAAAAACCCAAGCGCCTTAGTACGGCATCATTGTCATAATTTCCACTTAACGACTCATTACGGAATCACTCACAAGAGTCTTGTATTTGCGAGATGTTATTTCTTTTTTTTTTTTTTCTTTCTTTTTTTTGGCTCGTAAATCCTCAACTGGTCTGTTCGGGGAGAGCAGTTCAATATCATCCCATTGTTGCTAGGTTTTAAAGAGCTCTATGTGTGGTAGCCTTTCAGCTAAGAAGATTACGCTAATTGGTTCTGGTAGCATTGATGCTTAAACTTAATGAATGTCAAAACTTAGCCTGATTTATTTCAACTTAAACCCCAGGGGATTGGCGTCCATAATTTAGGATGTTGTTGCAATGAATTAGGGTTTAAGCTTACTTTGCTCTTCATTAGCTTAGATGTTTAATCTGAAGAATAATAAAAAAAACGTGTTCTCCTGCTTTAAAATGCTGGTGTTTTGGAACATGATAGTCCGTTTGTAAAAGGTTCCAAAAAGTTCATAAGAAGGAAAAACTAGATTTTGGAATGTTACAGCTAGCTATAAAACCATTTACCATGATCCAAAACATAGCTACTAGCTTTAAAAGGATTTCCAACAGGGTATTACCCAACACTACCATATGCTAAGCTGCTGTACTGAACATGATGCTAGTAACACCAAAGTAATCATGGGCTTGTTTCCCAGGGAATATACATGGATAAAATATACACTGTGAATGCACTTTGCTGGATAAAACCAGTTACCAAATGAAGGAATCTAAATGTTCATTTCTTGCAGTACTAAGAGATTTCAATTTATTTTCATATTAAAATGAAAAACATGAATTTCATTGTAAGAAAACACAATCCACTGCATATTTAAGTGCAGACTGAATCTGCTGTACTTGTATATACTTTAAAGTAAAAGTTTTAATTTGAAACTTTAGGAGTACTTAAGGATTCGTGAATATTACCCCAGCAAGTACAGTTTTTAAATACTTTTAATACAAGTGCACATTCAACACAATTAAGCTCACATCTTTCACACAAGGGTGCCCATACAGTACGTTTATTATTTTAAAGATCACGTCTAATATCTCAACTACGCATTTGTATGTTTTTCCCCTGGTGACAAATGGTTTGTCTAGCGTAGCACCATCTGTCTGCTATTAGACCAATTCTGGGGATATCACTGCTGACGAAAGCTGTATAAGTTGACAGCCGTACAAACTGTGTTGAGGCCCTCTAAGGTGAAGAGAATGATGGGATATACTAATACACCTAGCGTGGTATTTCAACAAGACATACGTTAAAGGAACATGGATCAAAGACAGTCCAAGACAAATGCACAAGATGTACTTGACTGCTCCCTGAGGTAAATAAAATTCTTATGGTGTAAGATGTTAAATAACACTTAACACTCAAGAATGCTTGATAGGCTGCGGTGACATGCAGATAATCAGAAATGTTACATTTTTTTTATATCTTGCACTGCTGTAATCTGTTATTATAGCACCACTCCTGACAGTTACCACCTCGCCTCATTAAATTAGACGTCATTCAGTTCTAACCCTCAAAACATCTAATTTAACCAAAGCTGCCTCTCAGTTTTCCGTTGACGCTCTTTCCTTGAGTGTTAAGATTAGCTTAGCTGACAGTCAGTGACAGCTTTTGTCAGTTTTTTTAATTCGTAAGCTGCTTGACAGGTACTATTTTGGCGGTGTCCTTGGTTGAGTTCCTGGGCTAATCATAAAACCAGTTCTCTCATTACTCTCTGCCTTTCAACACACGTATACAAGTGTGATGGAAGATGCTTGCTCACGCTCATCTATAATGCTGCCACAGTACACATGAAAACGGCAATATTTTGATCACTTTTGTGCTATTTGAAAAGCGCCCTCATCTTACCTCAGCTACTCTGGATTGCTGAGTCGGTCTTGTCCAGCAGTAATAGTCCAGGTGCAGCTTAACGGCAAAGGGAGGTGTGTCTGAAGCTGTAGACAGTTTGTTGTCCTCTCCACCCACTTGGATGGATGGCATGTTTCTTGGTCTCGTTCAAGGTGTAAATGCAATAGTCTGGAAGACTGGATAATGGTCACACAATGGTGGACATTGTACAAAAGGTGTGGAAATGGATTGTCAAGCCTCCACAGAACAGTATGCATCTTAAATAAACAAAACAGTAATCCAAATTTTCAAATGGGGTCAAAACCATAAAGAAAAACTAAACTAAAACAAAAACGTGATGCAATTATTAATGTAAAAAAACAAAGCTTGAGACAATTATTATCTATTACTGAAAGGGTTCATGAACTGCCTTTGTTTATTTTATAATGTTCTTTGGAGTCTACTTTGAATATGCATTAAGGATTGTAGACTCAGAAGTAAACTGCTGTGATTGTCTTGTGTATTTGACAGTCTACATTTGTCGCATAAGACACTGCTGTGATTTAAGTGAAAAATGCTTAAATACTCAGTACATATCTATGGAAGCCTGTTTCTGCCATTAAATAAAAAAATGTAAAAGATTATTGCGACTTTTTATTTTTTCTAATAATTGCTAGATATAAACTCACAATTGGGAGTTAAGTCAGAGTTTATATCTCCCAATTCTGAATTTATATCTCGCAAATCAGACTTTATAATTGTAAAGAGGATGCTGACACAAAATGTGAATCCATTTACAGAAGTCTATTAAAATCAAAAAGCAAAGACAGGTTATTCAGGCAGTTCAGGCAGTGCATGGGTCAATAACAAGAAGGCAATCCAATCTGTCGTTATACAAAAGGGCAATCCAAAAGGCATATACGATAAGGCAGGCAAAAGGTCCAAACAGAGACATAAACATCAGTTCAATGAACATACCAGGTTAGAAGGGCAATCCATGGAATCGTAGTCAAGGCAGGCAGAGTCGTAACAATATCAGGCAGAATAACAATGGGAGAAACACAGTGAGACTGGTAATACTGCGCAAAGTACTTCTTCTTCTTCTTCGTCTTCTTTAAAGTTTTTTTGGCGATTGGCAAACTAGCAGGCTGGTGCATTTACCGCCACCAACTGGACGGGAGTGTGGAGCGTTTATTGGGAGTTAGTGATATGAGGAGAGATACTTAAAATAAATAAATAAATAAAATAAAATAATATAAAGTAACAAATTAATTTTTTTCTATAAACTATATTCTATGATATAAACCGATTTCTCTAAGGAAAGACATTAATGTATTACAGACCTTAGAATCTTTTTGAGCATTTTTAACTATATTTTTTACTGTAATGTCCTTGATTCCCGCATTGATTAACTTTCCTAAAAACTCCACCCTTTCATTACCATGCTTTGTACAATGAATCAGTACATGCTCAACAGTTTCAGGTGTTCCACACTGTTCACAGTTTCCAGATTCTCTTTTGCCTATGATGTTTAATGTATAATTAAGAGATGTGTGCCCTATTCGGAGCCTAGTTATAATTGAGTTTGCAAAGTACTGGAACTTGGCTTGTGGCTTTATACAGGCCAAACAGGAAGTGAGTGCAGAGGGAGTGGAGTCGAGCTAGTACTCGGGCGAGGGCTCCCTCTGCTGGCTTGGCATTACAAAAACTTGCAATTCTGACTTTATATCTCACAATTGTGTTTTTATAACTCGCAATTCTAAGAAAAAAAGTTAGAATTTTGAGATAAAATGTTGCAATTACCTTTTTTAATTTTTCCGTTCAGTGGCAGAAACAGGCATATATTAAACGATCTGTAATAACACAAAGCAATAGCGATCACATAATGAAAACAGTCGCTTGTGTGGTGCGACTTTGTATCAGATATGCTGTAGTCGGCACAGCATCGTCTTTTAGTTTCAATCTTTCTAAAAATCCTGCATTGTTTGTAAACTTATGTGTTGTAAAAGGAATTGAACAAAGTACTTACTCAGTGTGGCGCTTCACTAAAAATAGTTAATCAAATAAAATGTATCGTTTGGTTTCTATGTAGACCTGCGTTTGCCGCTCTTGTCACTTACCTACTATGTGTGTGAATCTGTAGGTGGGGCTAAACAGGCAGCGATGTAGAAGCAGGCGTTGATCTTCTGCAAGGCAATGTAGGCAATATTATATAAATTCTTTATTTGTTATTTCCATGCATGCGTTCTGCCCCCACAATGCTGTAGTTAAACCATCTACCTGCAGGGGCAGACAAGCCTATGCTAACCATGCAAATCTGTGTTACGTAAGAAGTTAAAGCAGCAAAGAGATTCTGTGAACTCTTGGTAATCCATCAAGTCCCGATATATTTCTTCATCCCTTTATTCCTTAAGAAGAATCGTGACTTAAAAGCTGTTTTTATTAGCATAAAAGGTTTGCTATTGTCAGAGACCCACTGTAGTACAATTGGATGTCACCTACTATCAATAACTGCTGTTATCCCCAAAGCGCTGTCTGGGTATTTTGGCCCCTCATTCTGACATTTTTCTCCCGACTAATGCTTTCCCTTTTAAACAAGGAAATGATGGCATGCCTTGAGCCTTTTATGTATTAAACTCTCAAACCTTAAATTTGCTTTTTTGACATATCGAAATGTCTCTGACGGAGACTAAGTCAAATCTAAATGAGAGGGTTGACACAGTCTATTGAGCACTGCAATTTAGCCTTAACAAAAGCCTTCTTAGACAAAGTGAATCATTCGTGATAAGAACTGCGATTGGAAATCTTGTTAAACTCCCTCTTTATGCTACCGCACACCAGCCAACGGTCACAGTCCTGTCTTGGTGATCAAGTGTGACTCTTAAACTTGCATTCGAGTCCTCTGACTGTGGTTGTAAACGTGTGATAAATTTTCTCCATGTTATCTTTTAGCTACACAAAGGTGCATCCTGTCCAGAGACGGCTTCATTTGCGTCTGGGTGAAATAAGCATATCTCTATTATGCAGGAGAAGGTCTCCAGCATAATGTTGGAACCAGAAAAATGGCCGAGTCTGGTTCCCAGAATATACCACTGTAATTTGAAAGTCTGGACAAAGGCGTAACCCCATTTCTTAGAGGAAAATAGCCTCAAACGCAAGCAGGGGTGCTCTGTTCTCTCCATGTCATAGTCATTCTGTTACAGAAAGCTTTCTTTAATCTGCTAGCTCAGGGCAGAAGGAGAGATGAGATTGGAGGCGGGAAAGAGGATAATTAAACTGTGAAGGGTTAGAAACTAGAGCTCGAGTTAGAGTCATCAATGAAGAGACCTTATTACATCTTTTAGGTTATTATTAATGTAGAGAAATACAGGCTGTGATGCTAGTGACCAACCTTGAGCTACTCAGCAAGACTGCGTTTTTGGACACCATGCATGACTTAAGCTCATATTACGCAGGCCTTAAGTCCTCCCATCTGGAAGTAGCCTTAAATGATTTCCGCAACTCATTTTTCTTCCATAATCTGTTAATAAGAGAAACAATTTCATTTTTACTGTAGGTCAGAACTTGATTTTATCTATTTAAGACATATTCAATCTAGGTCAAGGTACCTGGTCCTGCAGGGTTGTGCTGCTGGCAAAAAGTTAAGTTTGCAAGTTTATAGCAAATTATTATCTTATAGTGAAACAAAGACTTTTGCAAAACATTAACTGAAGACTACTACATCCACAGGTGGTGTACAGCACAAGAGCGCACATCTCACGTCAAGAAAACAAATAAGAGCTCACCTTTTAAATGTGGTCGAAACCAAAAGGTCAGGAAAATTGCAAACGATTACAAACAGGGTGGTCTATAACGCAGTAGACGAAATACAAAAAATAACGCAGATCATTACTATGGTTATTTCTGTCATTCAGTGTCTTTCATGAATCCATTACGACCAGATTTTACATGGTCACAGGGTCAATGAGAACCATCAGGCCATTTGAAGTTGACCTCATTCCTTTGTTCACCGTTTTTGTCCTTCTCTTGCAGTGTACCGCTAAGCTCCTTCTAGGTCAGAAAGCTCGTGTGCTTAAGTACAGTAATCCTACTAAATGGTTTATTATGGTTCTCACTAGCAGTCCATTAAGGAGCGATTACAAAAGGACAGGAAAATGTGAATGCCAACGAGCCAGAATCAATCAAGACCCAGTGTACAACTCCAATAATAAAGCCTCAAATCCTCATGAAAATTCATAGCTTTGGGTAAGACGTAGCAGGCGTACCGTTAAACTAATGCGCTAGCCATCCCAGCCCTGTTTGCTCACATATTCCCCATTGAGTCTAACGCGAGGCAAAAAAAAAAAAAGTATGATTGAATTAATTTCTGCAATCTTTGCCCTCTTTGAGGCCATGGTCCATATGTTTAGCCATTTATGGTTGGGGCTAGGAACAGTGAAGTGGGGTTCTTGAGTTGCAAAGGACCATTCGGCCCTCCTACACAGCTGTCAGGGTTTCCAGCGCCAGTTTTGACGCAGGTCATCCGTTCCTCTCAGCATGCTTGGCCTGCTGCCAGAGCATATCGGCTGTCCTCGCTACCGAAGTGCACAATCTCACTCATCTGCCACCATTACCTTGGCTTCCTGGAGGTCAAACCGAGTGCAATGCAAGCTGTATGGAAAAGAAACAATGTCCAAATGTTACTATGATAAACTTGTTTGATTGTTGGTGCCATTGTCATGTATAAACACCCGAGGCAGGTCTTGATTTTCGAACGTTGAATATTCATGTAAATCTATCTATCTAGCCATACATCTCTCTTTTCTACATGCTAAACGTTTCCATATAGAACAATATGAAAAAAAAAAAAAGATTCCAGTTTGCCCTTTTGCTTGCAGAAAATGTGGAACATTTCAAAAGCAGACATGGCTAGGTAATAATGTCACTCCGGCATTGGCTTTGAATATCTGAAAAAGAGAGAGAGAGAGAGATTTTAAAGCTTTGCTGTGTAAAAAAAAAGTCAGTTCCGTCTCTATCAGCCTGTCAGTATTATGCGCTCTTGGGGTTTGAATCTATTAAAATGGATTTGGGAATCATGATCCAATCAAACGAGGCAAAACTCATGAATGAACGCTGGTTTCAGGGTTTTATAATGGCATACACTATAGCCCTAATTAGCACACAGGTTGACAATATATTTGAATGGCACATTGATCCCCATTAAGGGATGTTGAAATTCCCAACATTACTTTCCATGCCAACCAGCCTCTAGATACTCATATATACCATAAAAGCGAGTGCTTTATAAGGCCCAATTTGTGACATAATAAGAACAGCAGAAAGCATCATTATCTGACACTCTGCCAGATGGAAATATCTCTGGAACCGTGATTCACAAACCCGCTTGCACATATTGCATGGAAAAAATAATTAAAATCAATTAATTAAATTACAATCACTCACCGTTCGCTTGTCTTTTTGAGAAAAGTAAGAACAATAATTAGCGTTAAAGACCACTCTGCTTTGTAGACAGCAGGTGGGAATTAAATTAGAATCGTGTATCTGTGGAGATCTAAAAATTGATCGGCGCCCACCTCCAACAGTGAGACATAAATACAAGCTTAGCAGAAAAAATACACAGCCATCAGGCCCAGAAGAGGAATATAGACTGTAATCTGGAACTTGCAACTGAGGCGTTTCTAGTCTCTGAGGTGGCACATTTTCCCTGAGCAGCTCATCCTCTGCAAACTGGAAAGACACACTCAGCTGACCCCAATATCTGAGAACCGCTGCCCGTCCAGCAGGTCAGCCACACAGACAGAGAGTAGGAGGGGGCAAAGGTCACAGCAGAGATACAGTGCAAAGAATTCAGTGCACCATCTAACCTCAGTTCAAAAAATATATCAGGCTTCATCATATCTTTGTCTTCAAGTTTTAGCAACCTAAGTTCAACTATTTTTACGAGGTTCCAATGTAACGGATTTTACATTGGAATTGTATTAATAAACTTAAAAAAAAAGCAGCATGAAGGTCCACCCTTAACCTACCCCTAAACATAAACAGATTGTATAAACATGGACAACTGTGATCATACGGATGAGATTTTACATCTTTGTGCAAATTCATACAAAGTGAAACATACAGTACAGTACAGCAAAAGGACCACAAAGATGACTACGAATTACCATACAAATGTGTTTGTTGTAGGAAAAGGAGTTCATGCGTTGTTTACATTAAAAAAAAGTGAATCGTACAGAAAGAAAGGAAAAAAAAGAAAAGAAAAAGAAAAACAAGTATGAATGTCCCTCTAAAACATAAACGTGAAAAGATACAGTAATATGAAAACGTACAAATGAGATTCGTACAAATTAGCCAGTATTTAAATGTGTTCAAATCTTCTGTGTGTTGGCCGTATGTGATTCGGCAGCCTAAATGGAGAATATAAGCACATATCATTTTAAGTTTTGATCGATTTAAAAATAAAGACAACTAAAGAAAACAAATTTGTTGTTGTAAACCGACGGGCCATTTTCTAAGCCAGGAAAGCGGAGACCATTCAATGCAACAAGACCTTTGTATTTGTTTATATTTACCTGTTTGTCCATGCAACCTTGTTAGTTGGGTTAGAAGGTGAATAGAATGATTTCCTCAGAGATATGACAAATTGCAGTTGACATTTCATATAACAGCCTCTCGCGATACACAAGCCAAATCTTTTTAAATTAGTCTGGTCCACACCGAAAGAATCCTCAAGTAAACAGATTATTGTCCGACTGCAGCATGCTAACAGAAGTAATGCCACCTGTGTGATTAAATCTGACATTTTTGCTGACATTTAAACAAAGAAACAAGGAATTATTACTATTACTGTTATTGTGTTTGAGATTTGATACTTTTGTTTGTATTTTACCTGGTTTTTCACTAAAAGTGCTGTGGGGACACCCTGTGAGGTGGTAGGAATCTTATATTTGTGCTTTGGTGGGGTTAGATGAGTTCATAAACAACACCTGACAATTATATTTATAGCGAGGTAAGTTAATGTTAGCTTCAGTGAGAAAGGAATCTGGCTGGTAACTGCAAAAGGCTTCAACATTTGGAATAACAGCAAAAAACATACAAACAACCAAAATAATAATAATAAAATAATCTCTAGAGTATTTTAAACTTTAATACTTTCCATCTCACCGGCATCTAAAACCAATAATAACAATAATAATAATGTAAAATAAATACAATATAATACAAATAAAATAGTTTAAATTATAAAAGTATTTAATGAATTAATTTACATACAACAATAATAATAACAGTTTATCGTTTAAAAAATGACTAAATAAAAAGTGTAAAAAAAAAAAATGTAATAAAAACAAAGCAGAATGTACAGTTTTGATTTTGGATATGTAGAAAATGTGCAAAAAATTACAAAATGATTTAAATTAAATTACTAATTTATAAAAAAAAAAGGTATATTTTTTAATAATAATAATATTTTTTATAATAATTAATTATAATAATAAAAGCTTTTATAATTTAAACATATTTTTTTATTTTAAGTGATTTATCATATAATAATTATAATATTATAAAATAATAGATTTATAATTATTTTTATAATTATGATAATTATTTATTTTAAAAATAAAATAACATTTATAACAGCAGATGTACTGTATGCAATAGTAAAAATAATGAAAATAATAAGATATTTAAAAGTAACTAACTATCTATCTATCTATCTATCTATCTATCTATCTATCTATCTATCTATCTATCTATCTATCTATCTATCTATGTTATAATGCTCTGAATGACTGTGGGCACTCTGTGTATATGTGTTGTCTGATAACTGAGACTAATTTAGCCCAGAGAAAGTGATTACACCAAGAAAAGGAACTATTCATATAGGCAGAAAAATATCCTTTTCTTATCAGAATAGCATTACTGCTAAAGTAACTGTCTGTGTCTGAGAAAAGTCACATTCATACAGAACATCCAAACCTCAAGTTGCATCCCTCAAATCGTAGCAGGCTGTTAAAAATGTCATTTTCCTCATCTTTCTTTTCTCCACCTTGCTGATTGCCAGATCGAAGTGACTCAGCCGGCGACGCAGGCCCGGGCCTAAAAGACAGAGACACTTTAGCATATAGTCATGATCATTACCCCACGTAATGTACAATCACACCCAACCTGGGAGTGTGCAGATAAAGGTGTCTGGTAATTTGGTGTCTTCCTTTTCACTTCTTTTTCTCTGCCTGTCAGCACGAGCTAGCGAAGGAAAGATTGTTTCATTAGTGTCCAGTCCCCCGAGCAGTCAATCTGGAATTTTAGCTGTTCCCCTTTTCTTTTTAACTCTCAATTGCGAGTAATTGGGGTTAGCGTTGTTAACAGTCACTGGCATCAGCTGACTAGCAGTGTTTTCCTTCTCAATTCTCCAGGCAAGTTTGCAGAGCAAATGCTGCCTTAGGAAAGAGGTTTTGAAAAGATGTGACAACTGAATAATGAATCTATCAGGAGTTGTTTATTTTAAGATGTCATTTTGCTAACTTAGAAACTTGAAGAGGAATCATTACCAGATGCCTTAAAATGGATAAACAAACTGCTAGCACATTTGTGAATTTTTGCCTTTAGTTTCAAATACATTTGAAACTTGTTGACTTGAACAAACTAAACCGTAAGTATAAAACATAGCAACACGCTAGCAGCTACAAACAGCTACTCACAACACACCGCATACACATTTTTGCTAACTAATAAACTTCAAGTAGAGTAGCTAAAATGGCTAATCTGCTAGCCTTTTGCATAATTGCTCCAATGCAGCTTTACATAGAACCTAGCAACCAGGCAACTACTCACAACACACTATAGCATCATCTAGAAGGTATTTTACATAAGCAAACAACTAGTTTAGTTTGTTCTTATTGTTCATGCGTCAAGTAAATGTCAAGGACATTTAAAGAAATCACAACTAAGGGGAGAACCGTTGTGAAAGTAACGTAGGAAGAAAGTAACAAAGCAATTTTCTCAAAGCCTTGACTATGTTTGCATTCCAAGCTACAGTATGACAGCACATTCAGCAACCCTTGACGGAGCTGCCAAATATCCAACACAATTCGTACTAATTTGTACACCCTCACTCGTACGATTTTGTACGACTTGTCTAAAAACACGTGATGGGTAGGTTTAGGGGCGGGGTTATGTATTTCGTACAAATTCATGCAAATTGGCATCTTGTAAAATACGTACGATTTAGAATAAATCATATGAATTTGTACGAGTGAGGTCGTACAAATTCGTACGAATTAGCCACCTCGTAAAATATGAATTAATTGCTGTGAGATCAGGTTGGAATATCACGTCATTTCGTGATATATTGTTTTGTATTGTGTTAATTTTGACCCACCTATGTGTTACTTTTGTCCCTACTGATGGGTTGTACAATGTACCCAGATAGCACACGTACGTCTGCAAGATGTCTGTTAAAGATCTCTTGATCTGGAAAGCATCTGCTGACTACAAA
>JAUMHR010000082.1:3871823-3901345 GCA_032361145.1 Enteromius fasciolatus
ACCTAAATAATACGTCTTGCAGATGTAAATGTAGACGTCAAATAGATGTCTCCTAGATGTACGTGTGCTATCTGGGTATAATTTACATTCAAAGCAAACTTATACTGAAGTCGTTTTACATTTGTACAAAAAAACACCTGGTATTGATTGACCACACTTGTGAGTTACCGACAGCAGCAAAAATTTACCTCTGTTCAGAACATTATCTTTTGAAATTTTACTTTTGTCCCTGATCTCCGCTACACTGTTTATTAGCTAGCTGTAGCATGTGGTGTCAGCTAACTAACTGTGTTTTCCATCTCAATTCTTCAGGCTAGTTTGCCAAGTAAGTGCTTAGGAAAGAGGTTTTGAAAAGAGGTGACAAGTAAATTAATCTGCCTGGGGTTGTTTATTTTAGGACACCATTTTGCTAACTCAAACTTCAGCAACATGCTAGCAGCTAAACACTTACGTACAACTATACGTACAACCACGGTCCGATTTGTGGGACTCCCTCTGGTCTATGCATCCCTACCTCTGCTGAATAATTTTTATCCTTGGTGCGGATAAAATGATTAGTGAAAATTTGCGTTTTGAAGTCCCGTTTTCAGTCAGATGAAGCACAAAATGCGCACTGAATCAATGATTCACAATTCAAGACTTGATTGAAGCGGTTCGAATCTTTTTGCGCCACAATTGTTTAATTGACTCCGAGTTTCAAAAAGCTCTGTTCTGCTGATACATTTTCCATCGTATTGAAAACATTTCATGACATAAATCTTGACTAAAAAGACGAATTTATAATGAAATCATTTAAAAGTTTTAAAAATGATCCCCCTTTTTTCTCGCACACTGCTACAACACACCAGTATTATTTTGCTAGCTCATAAACTGCAAAAGGAATGTAGCTAAATAGACTGTTATCGCCATTTGCAAAGTAAATATTTACTTATAATTTAAAATACAGAGATGAACAAACCGTAGAACCTAGAACATGCTGGCAGATTAAAAAAATATTTGATAAAACACTAGCAATATATATCACTTTTTTAAAACTAACAAATGCAAAGCAATTTAGTTATCTTTTACTTTCTGCAGCCAGTTAAATGCCAAACATTAATACAATTTAAAGAAGTCATTTGTGTTTATTAGTTGCAGCATGTGGACTATATTCTATCTCTCTCTGCACTTTAATCGGTACTATAATGTTTTATATATATATATATATATATATATATTTTTAACTCTCAGTTGTAAGTAATTGGTTTTAGCTGCGTCGACAGAGTGTTTTCAGTCTTAATTCTACAGGCCAGTTTGCAGAGCCTTGGGAAAAATGTTTTGGAAAGAGGTGATAACTGAACAATGAATCTGTCAGGTATTGTTTATTTTAGCGTGTCAGTTTGCTAACTCAGACTTCAGGAGGAATCATTAGCAGCTAAAATGGCTAAATAGACTGCGAGCACTGTTTGTGAAGTAGTAAATATTTGCTCATACTTTCAAATACAGTCTTGTTGACTTGAACAAACTTACTAATTGTGAGTAGAAAATCTAGCAAGATGCTAGATGCTACATAGAAAAATATACCACACATTAGGATCACAGTGGCTATTTATTCATGAATAAACAATTAACAGTTTCTTAGTACTTTCTGCAGCAAATCAAATGCAACAATGACCCGCGCAGTTTATTAGCTAGCTGCAGCATGTGGACTATTTTCGAAGTTATCTCTCTGCACTTTAATCAATGCTATCTACGTATGTATTCTTTTCTTTTTCAGGCCCTTTGTTGCCAAGTTGCAGGTCATCTCCGCTGACGCTTTTAATTGATTTTACTGCTGGCAGAAAAGAGCACAATAGGCCGACAAGCACTCTAGAGAAATCGAACGTAATATAGTGCAAATGTCCCTTCAAGAGCTTCAATCAGAGATGCCTCTCCTGTAGATGAACTGTACACGATCAATACAGATCCTTCCTCAAAAGGGTCTCTGTTTCCCGCGCAAATACACAAAACACAATCGCAGACACATGCTGACATGTGAAACTATTTCCTAAGGGCAAAATTAGCGCTATCGTACAGCTTGTCACAAGCAATGTATGTGGAAGTTGTTGTCAGCTCACATCCTGTCTAAGTTTTAATGACAAATCCTCGAAAGCGAATTTGTAAAAATGGGTTCATGTTTCATATAAGGATAATCTTCAAATAAATAAGGAGCCTCAAAGAGGCGCAGAAAATATTGTTTTCATTATTTGTTATTGCACTGGAGATAATGCCATTTGGGCAAGAGTGCTGGCGGACAAATATTGCACATATTGCACTTACGATTACTTATGGGGAGTACAAAAAACAGCTTTTAAATCTCGTATTAATTTAGTGAACCTTTCAAACTGATGTGGCTGATTATAAAAATAGAGAGTTGACTGTCAGATTGTTTTCGTCTTGAATGGAAAACCGATTTTTCTATTTTCAGTTAATTTATTTACTTTCAAAGCAAGCTAATGAACTCCCCTGGCATCTATGCTAAATGTTTTTTTTTTTCATTTTCAAAGCTAGAAGAAGGAAAAGTGCATATTTAGGCATAGTTAATATATATAATATAAAAAAATAATTATTTATATTTAGTATATCATACTGACTGATGTGCAGAATGTGTGCAGTACTGATTTTGTGGAGGTTTTCTTCCTCTTTCTCTTTTTATGCATATTTATACACATTTTTATGCAATCAGCCAGTAAAAACAACATATTACATTTACATAAATGCTATTTTGCTTGACAATTACAGTTTTGTGTGAGTACAGAACATAACTCGCTTTCAAAGTTGCGATCTTTGGATCCAGTCTCGGATCTATCCAATGCTAATTCACGACCAATTCATATGTATTTTATGAGGTAGCTTGTTTTTTTTTATTATTTTATTTAATTTGAGTGACAAGTTGGTTTAGGGGTGGGTTAGGTGTAGGTTATTTGTACAAATTCATGAATTGTGAAAGTTAAAAAATAGAATGAATTTGTACAAGTGAGTTAGCCACCTTGTAAATATGTACGAATTGCCATGCGATTGGGCTGAACTATCACACTACCTAACACCTAATGAATCTGGGGAGGTGAGGTATTACAAGTCGTAGCCCTCAGACAATTCCCAGTTTACAATTGGGAAGTTAGTCGTTAGTTACTGTTGCTATGTACGGCAAACATTGCTGCTCTCACACTGCACATCATGTTCTCATACAGTGAAAAATGCATCATGGAACAAAGAGGAAACACAGACAAACATGAATAAACATCAGAACATACACAACTTTTTTCAAGTCCAATGAAATGAATCTAATCCCCTGTCTGATTTGTTTGCCGGACAATATTTTGCATTATGATTGGTTAGGTGAATTAACAAGTTCTTAGGAGGACTTGAACGCTTTTTACAAGTTATAACAGTAATAATGATATGGGGTGAACGCATCTTTTGAACACAGTCTCACGAGCAATTCGTACATATTCGTACGAGGTGGCAAATTTGTGCCAATTCGTACTAATTTGTACGACCTCGATCGTACGATTTTGTACGATTTGTCTAAAACCTCGTGATGGGCAGGTTTATGGGCGGGGTTATGTTTAGGTCATTCGGACAAATTTACACGAATCGGCATCTCGTAAAATACGTACGATTTAGAATAAATTCGTACGAGTGAGGTCGTATGAGTGAGGTCGTACAAATTCGTACGAATTAGCCAACTCGTAAAATATGTACGAATTGCCGTGAGATCAGGTTGTTTTTTTCATAGTGTGGAAGCTCGCTTTGCAGAGTGCGCTCTAGAAGTTTTGCCATGTTCATTTATTATAAGCAATAAGCATCTTTGGACTTGTTTTCTGGGCTTAGTTTATAAAGTGATCCAGCTGAACAAACAGCTAACAATAGCAATATTTTGACTTGTGACATGTTTCTTCCAGAACAATGTGTTTGGATTTAAGCTTATTATTCTCTTGGTTATTTTATTATTTTTTTTTTATGAATCTGGCAACAGTATTGAATTAAATGATACACACATTTCTCGAAACACACATACAGAAGATAATTCTGATACGAGTTTAAGCAAATCATTAGCAATATTTTTCATTCCAAATGGGATTGACACTACATGTTTTTTAATAGTCAATTAATCTGGTTGTAGAATGTAACGGACATAGAATAACTGTGTGTGCAAAACAGGATTAAGCACAGAAATTTGAATTAATAATGAAATTTAGCTAAATGGCCTAAATTAAATAGAGGCATTTTCTCAATCTAACAAAAATATACTGTTTAAACTACTAACTAAATTATCTAAACATCAGTAATTTCTAAATGAAACACTTTTTGCCAATTAAGAAGTGTTTTGTAACAAACAAGCTAGTCGTCTAGACGAGATACAATGTTGGAAAACAATATCAGACTTACAGTTATATTTGCCCGAACACGTCCTCAGGGACACACATAATATTTCACATGGAAATAGGTGTGAATAGTAGGTTAGAGAGAGAGAGAGAGAAAGAAAGAGATAATGAGACGGCGCATGGCTGGCGGCTAGCAGACCAGCCCTGAAGGCTGTTGATTTCTCTCAGGTGCTTCACAGCAGCGTTTTTAAGCAGCCAAATGCAGAAATCTCACGGGGTTGCTGGGCAACCAGCAGGGCGAGGTTGGGAAGACTTCGAGAACAATTTCAGTCACAAATCTAACGCCGAACACTGATGTATCGGCTCGACAAGAAAAACTGAGAGGTCTGTCCTCATACTCTTCACTATAAATGTCACGTTGACTTTTAAACTGGGCATAATCAACAGTGTCTTCAGGTTACAGAGTGTTCCTCTTAAAGTATTGACACAAATAAAGTAAGAAAGCCCTCTTTCAGCAGCCAATCTTGGGTAATTTGGACTGCAGTGATTCGGGTTTCCCGAAGTGGTGAGAGAAACGATACGGAAGATATCAGAGGAAAGAGCAGCTGGTCTTTTCCACACGTCTGTTTAAACGTGTTAATTTATTCATGTTGAGCTCAGGGAATACTATAACAATTCCTGCACAGAGGCTGTGCGTCGTGAACGAGCTATTTTCACGTCTTTATTTTGTGACTCGTTGACACCTTTGTGCAAGAGTTGTGATTTGATAACAAACCAGGACTTGTAGTGTTTTAAGTCGAACGTGGTTTACTAAAGTTTTCCCTGCGTGAAAACACATCATTTATATCTCTATTTCCCTTCGCTTTCAAACTTAAGTAATTGAGAAACATAGGTTTCTGTCTCCTGCTGAACCTCAAAAGATATTTTGAACAATGTGTCCAACCTGTTGATGGCAGCCATTCACTTCCAGAGTTCTTTCCCTATACTATCGAAGTAACAGCAAACATCAACTGTTTAGAAAAATGCTCTTTTTTGTGCATAACATACTCATATGTTATGGCACAAGGGTGAGTAAATGATTAAGTAATTTTCATTTTGGGTAAACTACCCGTTTAATAGCTTCTGATGGATTACGTTTCAAACTAATGTTTCAATTTCATATTATCTTTGCATTCAGACATAACAAATAAAGATAATTATCTATCATTTGAATTCATATAAAAGTCATAACCTACACCCAAGCAATGTAATCACACTTTGTGCTGTTTTGGAAAGTTGACACAGGGCAAGTTATTGAGAAATGCCCAAATGTACAGATTGATTCATTAGTGGTGCTAATTGCAATTATTCACCCCCGTTCACACTACTCGCGACACGCAGAGACAAAGTGACGCGATCCCATTCATTTTAATAGAAAGCTGGTGATTTCCGGCGACAAGAGTGACAGCGGCCGTGAGCGACCGGATGTGGGTGTGTCCAGCAAAGCAACAAATTTCAGAATCTCTCAACTTTATGCAAATGAAGAGCGACTTTCAGGATCCAATAGGAAAGAAGGCATAAACGTATGCAGTGGAAAAGAGTACTCTCTGTTTCTCATTCATTTTTTTTTTTTGTATGTATGGACTCGATGTATATTTATATTATATTCAGTCATTTGCCTTCAAAATGTTACTAAGATAATGAGAATAACCAATAATGAGAACGCCCACTAGTGACCTCATCGCCAGCCTCTAGCGACATGCAATGCCAGAAGTCGCTGCTAGTGTGAACGGGGCATTAGGTTTCAAAGTTTAATGAGTTATTCATTTCACATTGTTTGTGCTACAGGCATGAATGCCACCTCAGATTTTGTAGTCTACTGAGGGGTAGTGTGCTATTATTTTTCGAAGTGATCAAACTTTTAATTTGCATGGTAGATGATAACATATGCAAAATACTTTCACTGAAGGTCAACATCTGCCCCTGGAAAAAAAGAAATATGAAGTGATATTAGAAGATATAATATCTTCTAATATATAAATACAGTCACAAATTATATGTATTTGATATTGAGATATGTTATGTCATATTATGATGACTGTGAGATGAAGTCATCTAATGACAAAGCCATATTTGAGATACAAAGTTTAATATGTGAAATAAAAAGTCATCATAGAAGATATAAAGTAAATATTTACTGAGGTATATAAATGTCATATGAAATTTAAAGTCATATTAGTAGAGATGTTCACAATAGTGTGATATAAAGAGATGTGAGACAAAGTCAAATTGTGATGATCAATAATGAGTCTAAAGTTCAAACTGAGAAATTTAATCATATTGTGAGATATATATTAGGAGAAATAGTCACAACTGAGAGATATTAGAGAGATATCAGGAGACATAAAATCATATTATAAGATATAAAGCTTCATTTGTGAGATATAAATTCATATTGTGATCTATAAAGCCCAATTATGAGAGTCATATGAACTCATAATTGTAAGATAAAGTCACAATTGCAGTTTTTTTATTATGAGTTAGAAACGGTTTCCATAGGGACCTGAGTCATATCTAGAGACTAGAACATCATGTATGATACTTGGTGGTGAGATATTAAGACTTGGACCATTAAGTGGCTACATCCTAGCAGGCACCCAGCAAGCACCTAAAAAAACTCATTAGCAACAATTTAGCAACACCCTTACAACCCTCTGCAACATTGTGGAAATGGGTTTTGCACAGTTGTTGTCTTCAGAAAATGTAAAAAAACAACTTTACAGTGCATTTTTACCAAGGTTGAGATGATTTTCTCATAAATGACAGAATGAATTGCTTTCAGAAGCATAGTGACACACTGCGTCACCCCCACATTGTTTCGTTTTTCAAAGATTTTACCTTTTCTCCGTCTCCTCTTCGTACTTGTCTCTTTTTAAATGTATATCGTTCCGAGAGGAACCTGACAGGTTTGTTTTCGGGTGTGTTTATAAAGTAGTTTAGTGCACCCTATCGCTGCTCTCTAATATATGTGTGTGTGTGTGAGGCAGAGACGGCGAGGCGTTTTAGAGCTGAGATAGCACTGTGACAGATGTTTGTCTCTTTTTTCAATGACACATTGGGTTATGTTCTACCTCTCTTCCACCTGCTCTGCTGAAACGTCTTTTGGTTTGAACGAGTCAGCATATGTCGGGGCACAGAATCTACAGAATGCGTTTTAAACGGTGAAAGGCCATCAAAACACCCTTGTTGATAAGAACGACTCCCTGATAAACTGCATTTTCGTATTTTGTGATAAATGTCTTCTTTTTTTGGATTTTTTTGTAACAAAAGTTAACTGTGAAACAACTTCTAAGACCAGAAAGCTTTTAAAAGAGCATTGTGATTATTACCATTCTCAACTTTGCTAAAATGCCTTATTACAAAGAAAATATAACATTTGACGTTCAAAAAGAAATACAGTAGATAGCAAGTCTCTGATGAGAAGTGTCATGTTGAGTTCTTGTGGCACTGGTCCCGCTGAGTGTTGTTGGTGCTCGCGGATTGCAGCCTGACCGTGAGAACCTGAGAGGGGGGAGGCCTATCTCTAGCTCGAGGTCTAGCGCTAGCCAGGTGGGTAGGGGAGCGCGCTCTGCTACTTCCCCTCGCTAGTGCGATCAGTTTGATCTTCCTGGGCAATGGCGCAGTCTGAGGACCGTCGTTTTAATAGAAGACTTCAGTAGTCCTGATGCTCAGGACTTCCAAGGGCAGGCCCCTCTGGTAAAGAGTGATGTACACCGCATTACACGGTGCCCATCTCTCCTCAGTGCCCTCAGGAGATCGATCCGCTAACCCTGCCAGTGTTCCAGGGCGCAGCAGTCTCCAGCGAGCGCTACTTTCAGTTCTTTCCGCCCAGAAATGTAGCGGAGATGAGAGGCTCACCACCTCCTCGGGAGGTTGTCCAGAGGAGCTAGATTGGTTCAACCAACAAGGAGGTCTGCAATCACGCCCCTTATACACAATGTGTGGGCCTGGGACAGACTCCTCTCACTGAGAGCAGTCTACATTCCTGGGCATCTAAATGTACGGTTGGCCTGCTGTACATGAGGCCCCTTTAGTGGTGGCTCAGGAACAAAGGTGTTTCCCTGAGGGGAAATCCCCTTCACATGATCAAAGTGTCAAGCCGAGCCGTACGCCTTAGAAATGTGGAGGAAATCAGGGCCTGGTGCTGGGAGCTCTGATTCTCCGCGACACTAGCAACAGATGCGTCCCTCACTCGTTGGTGAGCGGTTATGAGTGACCACTCGGCCCGTGGTCTGCGGAATGGTCACCATTTCATGTGGCACATCAACTGCCATCAATGCGTGCTATGTTTCGAGCACTCAAACACAGACGTAAGAGACCAACACGTGTTGATGCACACCGACAACATGTCAGTAGTTTCTTACATCAACCACCAAGGAGGTCTGCATTTGCGCCCCTTGTACAAGCTGAGGCACCAGATCCTTGTGTGTGCCCGGGACAGATCCCTCTCACTGAGGGTCCATCTATATTCCCGGGCATCAAAACATAGGAGCAGACATCCTGTCGAGACAGGGGCTGAGGCCCGGGGAATGGATGCTTAACCCCGAGGTGGTGGAGCAGATCTGGAGAGTATATTACAAGGCAGAGGTAGACCTCTTCGCAACGAGAGAGAATGTGCAATGTACTAGTTCATCCAGCTCCACTGGCCGATGCTTTGTCTGTATGCTTTTCCCCCGATCACTCTGCTCCCAACTTTTAGCCACAGGTCTCTCAGCTGAGGTTGTTGAGAGCATCCTCCAATCCAGAGCTCCATCTACGAGGAAACTATATGCCCTGAAGAAGAAGTTGTTCACTTCCTGGTGTAGAAAACACAGACAAGATTCAGTTAACTGCCCAGTTGGTACAGTTCTGGAAATTTTGCAGGCTATATTCTCTTCTGGGTTCACCCACTCCACCCTGGCGGCAATATCGGCATACCACGTCTCTCTCGGTGGACACACAGTTTGTAAAGAACCCTTGGTCATACGTTTCCTCCGTGGTGCGCCGAGGTTAAGGCCACCAGTACGTTCCTGGGTGCCGACCTGGCTGTCGTGTTAGAGCCACCATTTGAGCCCATAGAGGAGATCTCTGATCGTCTATTGACATTCAAGACCACACTATTGTTCTCTGAGGAGAGTAGGTGACCTACAGAAGGGGTCTCCAGATAGTGGATACCATCAATCTGTCATATGAGTCCTCTGGTCTCCCGCCGAGGCTAGGAGTCAGAGCGCACTCGACATGAGGTGTGGTGGCCTCTAAGGCCCTGCTAGCAGGGCTCCCTATGCCCGAGATTTGCAACGCTGCAGGGTGGTCCACCCCCCACACATTTGTCCGGTTTTGCGAACTGGATCTGCGAGCCACTCTGGGCTCGTCTGTTCTACTGTCTTAGCTGTGCTCAAACATACACTAGACAGGGATTTGAAAGTCCGGGGGCATGGGCAATTCATTCCCATAGCATCTCGTCGGTGAAGCTCGAGTGCCTGAAAACCCCAATTCCTTGAAGGAACGAGACGCCGCATCTTGAAACCACACTTTTGACATCACTTGTCGGCGCTCCGCTGCATGGCGGGAGCTATCTGCCGGCAGCATTCCATGTGCTTTTATGCTTCCTGGCCAGTGACGTCACCCGCCTATGACATCCCAACTATTTATTGGCTGATTTTACACACAATTTAGAGCCGTCATGCTAGAGGCGTTCCCGCAGTGTCTCGTTGACGTGGCATCTCGTTCCTTAAAACCAGGGTTACATACATAACCCAGAGACTTTTTTTTTTTTGTGCAAATCTGAGTACGTTTTGAGACACTGTTAAGATTTCTTCAGAAGCTCTGGAAGAGACAAATGTGATATTGAGACTTTCTGATCCAGCACATTTTGAAAGATTTTTTCTAAACTACTAAAGGAGACCATTTTGAGATTGTTGGGGCCTTTTTCTTTGGTCTTTTGACAAATATGAGTGGGCAATATGAGAGCAGGAATGACGATTTTTAATTTGGTTGAACTATTCCTTTAAAAAATGCATTTAGACACAGACATCATACATTTACCCATAATCCTCTACGTCCATCACATCTTTTGGCATCGTATGATTCAGTCTTGTCAACATTTACTCAGCTAATCCTTAACAACTGTGCAATTTAGCACTAAATCAAGCCTTCCTGATCCATGTCTGTCACCGATGGGTGACACTGTGATTCATGCATGATATGCCCTTCACCTTAAAACGAGGAAGGGAGCACAGAACAGAAAAAAACGGTGGGAACTAATGCCAGAGGTGTGCATTTATAAATGATGGCGGTGTGAAGCCATTAGTTGGATTTGATCTGAACAGAGAGGCAAAGGTTTTAGCAGGAGACAGAAAACCAGAGAGATGATTGATCTCACGAGAGGGGTTGTACATCAAGGAGGAGAGAGTGTTTCTGCAGGTTTGAATGATGGCGCCAGATAGTTACGGCTGAGTTCAACTTCGCTCTTGGACTCGTTTTAATGAAATTACTGGTTGAAGGCCCAGCTTTAAATTAAAAGCTGATATGTGACCACAACGGCTGCCATTACTTCTGCTTCGGTTAAATCCCATTTATATGCGGCGAGTGGGAGTTTGATTCTTCGTAACACTTCACCTCCGCCCTCTCAGACGGCTATTTTTTATCCCCATCCATTTTTCAAACTCTATTACACAGTAGGAGTCACTACTTTTTAATTTTAGCAATCGTTCGATGCAATTTGTAAGGTGAATTCAATTCCTTATGTGACAAATAAATGGATTATCATGGGTTTTTGTGATTGGAACTGCGGCTAGTTGCACATGGTTTATTGCTACGTGACCCTGCTAGCAGTGACTAACTATGCTATACATTAATACATTTACACTTTTTCCTAAGCAGCTCTCATGTGGTTCTGCATAACTATATAATTGGGAATCATTTTCATGTTTCAGGAGTAGAGAAGATTACAAACAGGTTATGTTTTCAGGTAAAAGTTTCAATCAGAAGAAAAATACATTTTAGATAAGCTTAGCGCAGCTTAGCGCAATGTTTCTCAAACTGGATCTTAAAATTAATACTTCATCTTATACAGTTTTTAAGTCTATAAACCATAATGTTTAATCAATATTATTTAGCACCACTTAATAATTAATAATATAACTGCGTTTAATTAAAAAGTTAGTTTGAACAATAATCAGCAGTGTTGTATTTAAATAAAAAATAAATAAATCTCATATAAAATCTCTGTACGAAGTGGCTATATACATATTTCTGGCTATATGCTATACACTGTTATCAAAATATAATAACTTACTCCGCCCCCAAATAACTTTTAGTTCTGATGACATCATCAAGGCCTCTTACTTTTTGACCCCGCCCTTCAATCTGACTTTCATATAGAGATGCTTCACTTTCCTGTAGTATTTTTAACTACACTAATGACAATGATGTGTACAATGTACAAATATTAGTAGCAAAATATTCAAATGTAAACATGACCTGAGGTACTTGAAGACAAGGGGGTGGAATCGAATTCTGGTTTGAACTGAACAGTTGAACCTTAGCACTTGAGACCACCTCATACAGCAAACTGTGGGAGTCTATATGTTCCAGTCTACTTGTTGCTCCTACTTGTCTACTCATTATAGACTTGAATTACCAAAGTACAGTTCCCACTTCAACAGCCGTACGCCCACTAAAAGAGCCATGCTGATGGATGAAACAGAGAGAGGACGTGACATGAGCCAGACAAAACATATAAAAATATTAATTCTGGCTATTGGAAAGAGATGGGAAGTTGGAATGACTCAATAAAAATGGTGACATGAATCCCACCTTATCTGCCTCCACAACAGGGCGAAAAGGGAAATAAAAAGAGATCTCAATTTTTCTTCCCGTTAGTTGATACACTCAACCTTTTGTCCTACAACTTGTTAGATGGTTGCTGTTGACACAGTATCCCTTCCTGTCTGTCTTTCTGCATTAGGGACTCAGAATTACCTAGATACATTCACCTGGACTTTATTTTCCCTGACACTCGGATACCTGATACAGTCCCTAAAGTGCTGCCTGCATCGGATGCGGAATTCTCCTCCAAAAGCTTTTAACCGATCTTGATTTATTTATTTTTTCTTTCAACATCAGGGTCTGAAGCTTTGTTGCGTCGGTATGAAGTAATTCGAATACGACTGTCATCCCAGGTTCAACTGCAAGAGATCATATTCAATGGGATAGTAGCAGCGAAATCAGCAGTTCCATTGCGAGATAATTGATACACAAAGCTTTAAAACGAGAATCGACTTTAACAGCGAAATCTGGCATGGGACTATAATATTTTAGCAGTCTTTAGCCCTATTCGGACAGGATTCGTTTTACAGGGGGTCGTTAGAGAAATTTTTGTTTCACAGACGTACTGGCCGATTTTAATCCTGTTCGAATCTGCCATGTCTGTGTTTTTCTCTCACAACCTCTGTGATAATTCCAGAGCAAATTACCTAACGTTACGTTTTTTTTAGCAAACTCAGTGATCTTCTGAGAAAACTAATCCTGTCCGAATGCGATGCCGGTGATATTCAATTTTTAACATTGCGTGTTTTGGCCAATGCAAACTGCTGTAGATGCTCTTACTGTATGCACGTTTGATTTATTATGATATAGAATTTATAATTTTGTTTTTAAATAAATAAAGAACCAGATCACTTAAACTGTTAAGAATGGTTATTGTAATATCAGTATAAGGTAAGATCACTCACGTTAATTTCTGGTTACATATGTTTTTATTACATGTACCTTTATCAAAATTAAACATGGGTTTACTACAAATAAAAAATACATTAAACATTAACATGGTTTTGCTGTACTAGCCATTTAGCTTCACCATGGTATTTGTCACTATACTAACGGTAATCAGCATGCATACAGAGCGTGTGATCTCTGCGATGCCGATTTTGAACAGATGTACAAAACAGACATTCCCACCTCTGTATTAAACACGGAGGTGTTAGTCCCGTCCGAAATGGTACATGAAAATCGAGGACGTCAGGTAATAAGAACTGAAACTCACAGTTAAAAAACTAGTCCTGTCCGAATAGGGCTTTTAACAGAAAATCTGACAGAGATTCACCAAAAAAGATTCCCAAAAAGTAAAGACCTTGAAGAAAGTCTGCACACTCTCAAACATCAAAAAAATCACAAGTGAGATGAAAGCATATTGAGCAATTTACTGAATAAAAACAAGCAGTCACACACTCACACACTAACATCACGGCAAGTTTTCTTTGAACTAGTTGCGCAGACACGATCTACAATCGTGCTGCATACAGTTTTAGTTTTTGTTCTGATTGGCTGATTATTATCGCAATCACAATGGTACGCTTTCTGTGACAACAACAAAAACAGTAAAAATTTGCTGTGGTTCTTAAAATATTTTCATATTGCATTTTTTTAAAATAGTTTTTTATTTTGATACTAGTAAAATGTACCAACAATAACAAGTAAAAATTTATACTTTTTTTATATACCATAAAAATAAAAGGTAGCGCATGTGAATTATATAGTCTATCAATCTCATCGTAGCATACCAAAATTGTATTAACAGTAGAAGTTAAATAATTTTTGTTGTCTTCAAATCTGTGTACTGTCTTACAATGTGAGACACACCGGACACAAGCGGCGCAGTGCGATGTGACACAACACAGCAAAATACAATAGAACATATTCTGCTGTCTATGCCGCGAAGCAGTACGACAAATTCCCAACACAAATCTAGTGCTGTGTTCTATTTTTGACGAATTGACACAAGTGATTTTGAATGGTCGCTTTGTCGCATCCAGTGTAGACAGAGATCGGCTGTTGCGGTGCCGCGGGACGACTGTCGCGTTTGGTGTAGACACGGTGTTACATTTTAAAACCACTTACAAAGAACCTTTGGTTCCATCGGACTAACGTGACATTCACAACTCTTTCTTTTTCTTTTGTTTTCATTTGCGAATTTTACAGCATGCATTACGTATTTAATGACACACTCGTTTTACGCATATATGGTGCCACCTATTGTTGTGGGTGTATTATTGACATTTTATAGATCCTGAATTTAAGACGACCATGTTTTTTCAAATGCATTTCCATAAAAAAACAACAACATTGCCTTATATTCGGGTTAATACAGTATTGTGGCAGAAAAATACGTATCGTAACCAGGTATGATGCGATAAAGTGTCGACTGCTACAGTGACCTCTAGTGTTTATTTTTGTTATGTAATGCATGAAACTCTATGACTTGTCATTGCACCAAAATCCCACTGCAGTTAGATGTATTTTTGTTCTGATTGGCTGTAGTTTTTTTGACATTGTTAAAAACAATATTTTGCTTTCAGTGACAACAATAAAAAATAAAATAAAATACTCAAATTGTAACGTTCTGTGGTTATTTAAGATGATGTATCTCTCTCTTTCTGCAGCTCGAAAATTTGATTTTTGAGACAGAAAAACGCAGTTTTATAACCAGGTATGATGCGATAGTGTCATTCGCATATTTTTGCTATGTCGTTCACGAAACCCCACCTACTGTGAAATCTCATTGTCCTAAAATTTTATTGAATATAGCTGGATTTCTAACATCAACTATGTTCTAATAGGCTTTAATTTTTATCATTAGCATTTCATGTATACCAAGGAACAGTTCTCCTAAAAATAAAAATTGCATGTGCTCGCCTTTTCCAAACCTGCAAGACTACTTTCATCCATGGAACAATAAGAAAGACATTTTCAAGAATATTCACAATGTAAACAGTTGCCCAGTGGATGCTGAGCTACAAAAAAGCGGGATAAAAGTTAACACAAAATATAACTCACTCTGTGCAAAAATAAACCCAGTGTTTCCCATGTTTGTCTTTATACAGTTCCAAAGCAGACATTTCCAACACTTGACACTTGCTTAATGAACGCAAACCCGCAAGAACAAAACTCATTGTTTGTTCTTGTCAAACCAAGACAGATTCTCAATGCATGTCAAGATCTTCTCTAACATAACTATTACTAATAAGCGGGTAGAAGAAAAGACGACGCAGAAATGCAGCACATAAATCTACCAAAAATGTCTCTGTTTTTTTATTATTAAATATACATTTATTTACAATACACCTTTAGAATTCTAACCATATAAAACAAGCTCAAAATAAATAAGTCATTAGTGTGTATTATAGTCCATAACATTGTCAGTGATTTATCATGTTAATTAACGATTTAAATGCACTTCAAAAATGTGTTTAGGCAATGGATACTACATCCCCCCCCCAAACATAAGAATCCAAGCAGACTTTCAGCCGAAGCAATGCAACCAAGACTGTTCGGATAACAAGATTTTAGCTCTGTGAAGGGTGGGTTATTTGTTAGTGCTTTCTGGGGTGGTGGATGTTCTGGCTTGTTATGGAGAAAGCGAGATGTGTGTCTTACGTGACAGCAGCTTGGCAAATTCTGCGAATTTCAGCTAAAACCAAACATCTAGAAAACAGCATCACAAACTGCCACGGCTACAAACACGATACTTCGGTCTTTCAAATACAGCAGCTACTATTTCATATTCCAGCTTTCGGAAAAAAATCACACCTCTAACAGCTCACAGCTGATGCACCTAGGGCTGTAGGAATGAATTGGTAAGCCTTATTGACCTGGATAATTAATAATAATTTTCAATCCAACAATAATCGATGATTTTTAATTTAAAAGCAGGCAAATAGACTTGTATTAGTGCTTGTGTGCAATAATTAAATGACTGAGTCATATATAAATATCCTTTTAATTTAGTCATAATTAGTAATAAAAAGAAAGCTATAAAGACATTGAACATTTGAACAATTGGAAATAACGAAATTAATGCTAAACTAAAATGAAAACTGAAAGTGCAATAAAAGTTAAGAGTTTATTTGCAAAAACTAATTACAATTTTCACAAATTAAGTTTTTTTTATTAGGCATTCCAATTAATCTCAATATAATTGAAGGGTTTTTTTTTTGATTAGGTGTAAAAAAACTAACACAATAAAAACAACATAATAAAAAACACTGGAATAAATGGAGTTGTTGGAGATCTGTTTTTGCAAATATACTTTTCATATATATATATTTATATATATGTGTCCTATGGTGTTACAGAAAAATGTAAAAACAATAGAATACAATAAAATAGATTAGAATTGAATAGTCATTAAAATATATCTTTTCCAATAAATTATTTCATAATTATTTTAGGTATTTCTCCTGCATCCGTTATGGTTGTTACAATCTGCACTGTCAATTATTTTATGAAATTTTATGAAGTCATGAAACAAAAATGAATGGAGACAAATTCATGTTTAATTCAATGCGTTACTTGCCATTTCTTTGTAATTACTTTTAAATCACTAGCAATTTCTGAGTGAAAATTGTTTCTTCCCTACATTTTTATACATGTGTGGATGTACTGCCACCATTAAAAAAAGCTCCCATTTTTGTTTTTCTGGTGATGTGTGGCATAATTTAAAAAACCCACATCACATCTTAAACGTCCTGCGAGCTGCTAAAATTGCTCAGTAAGCCATCCCGCTTCATTTCAGTTTCGCTAGCATGAATATCTGAGATTGAGGATTCATTACCTCGGTGAGACGCACCGAAATCTAATGAGAGGAATGAGCCAATCGTGGTAGAACATTCCGGCTGGTGTTTATCCATGCCGAGATGGATTTAGCTGTAAATCGGACTCAGTTCTGAGCCCAGGGCTGTTTGAGAGAGGATCCATCATCTCTGTTCCATCGCGGGAGTGACATTTACATAGATCACGGCTAGATAAATATCTAGCATTACTGATTCTTTGTCCTGACGCTACTGAAAATGACAAATGAGGGGGTTGGGTGGGGCGATGATTAGATACCGCCTCAAAGCTTCGCTCTGGTGCATTGTGGGTATTATCAGAGGAATCTGCACATCTTGACCCTTTCCTGTGCTATTCTGTTCAGAACTTTCTTTTTTTTTATCCTGTTGAGTCCGGGAACCAATTATATTTAGATTATATCTCATACCAGCGAGAAAGCAATCATAATATGATCTAAGACATATTTGAGGCTTATACGGGAAAGACCTGGCAACCTTTAAAAGGATGTGAATGATATTTTGACTCCATTACTTGGTTCCTCTGGAATATAATGCAATAGAATCAGGTCCCACCAGTACAGAATCAATTCTCATGTTCCCAGTCTAAGAGTTTATTGTGGACTGGTTTGATGCACTCCATTGCAACTGTGATTCACAGGGAACTTTGTGTTTCTGGACAACACATCGTGGCCATTTCTGATCAGCATATGAGACTTTAAACCAGTAAACATACAATTAAATGTCTCTTCTTCCCAAAGAAGATATATAAGTATTTTCAGTAGTACACTATTTTAGGTATTCAGGCTAATATTCAGAATATTCCCATTTATTTATAATAAACTTTTTTTGATTGTTTAGCATAAAAATAGATTCATCATTAACTCAAGAATCAGCAGAATTGTCAATAGAGTCATAAAAAAAGTAGAGCATCCTTTCTACATTCTTTATTATTTTGCTTCTGGAACAACATTTCTTGAAACTAATCAGTGCCTTCAGACAGGTCACATTAGGACCTGTAAAATCTTTATACTATTGGGTGCATCACATGTACACTTCCAACGGTAAATCTATAAGAGCATGTGGTAGAGTGATAGCACCAGAAACAGATGCACTGAACGAGTGAGGCTTTAAAGACAACATAAAATCCAAATTGACTGTATAACTTTACTTAAAGACCCTATGAAATCAAAATTGGAGTTCCGTGGCTAGTAAAATCCTGTCTATTAGCTTTGAGGCCAATTATATTGTTAGCACGCCTTTAAAAGTTGACTAAATAAACGTTAAGCACCTCTATGCATTTCAGATTTACAATCTTCCAGCAAAAACAGATCTGTGGACTTGTCTTGTATCTGTGTCCAAATCCACCAAACAATTACAATTTCCCTTTTCTACATACCAACTACAACTATTGGTAACATCATTTAACCTGCAAAGTATGCTGTAAAGGCTTCAACTTTTACAGCATCAACAGCAAATACTCAACTTCCAGTTTCAAAAGCTGCGTCCAATCATTTTATGGGATCTTTACAGACAAATCGAAATGAGAATTGACACTACGAAGACCTAATTTCTTAAAAAATGATACAGGTTTTATTGTGCATGAATCAGCGTTTTTCATTAAACTTATTCGACAACTTTTCTGCTGATGTAACCAATTTGGCAGAAAAAATAATATTGACCAATATCACTCCTACTGTGCTTTTAACGATTCCCTCAAATCTCGCTAAATAAAATCCCAGTTTCACTCTGAAAAATACGACATAACCATAATTAAATGTCCTTATTCTGAATCTTCAGTGCAAATTACCCCAAATAATAATAAGCAAAGTCTTTGGGAACCTTTATCTGAATTAAATAACTTGCTGTTATTTCAAAGGCTATCATCATCCCTCCTGTTCAATCTAAAACACAACACCTGTTTATCGCAATTGATACAATCAAGTCATATTTCCTGTTCGGCGAAGATGTCACATGACCGTTAAGCTAAATGAATTATGAATGCCATTTCAAGTAGTCCTTAGGTAAGGAAACAAGGAGTGAATGTATGAAGGAGAAACAGAGCAAAGGAAGGAGGAAGTGAAAGAGCCCCACTGGTAACATCACCCACTTTATTTGCATCACTACATCGTGCTCGCCTGTGGCTGAACAAGATGATTCGTGCTGGATTAGTACCGCACCAGAGCCATTTGATTGGTCATGGTCCACAAACTGGAGACCGTCGAGTGTTTGTTTGTCTGCCAGAGCGTTTTGCATGTGTGCGCACACAAATGATTCTGTAATCTCTTTGTTGTCTGGTTAAATAATTAGCCCTGAAAGCAAAAGTGTCGCTTCAAACGTTTGATTCTCCATCCTCTACGAAGGGCTGAAGGCCATGTTTGGGTACGGCTTCTGAGCTTTGAAGCCACCTGATCTTCTAACTCTTGGGAAACGTTTTGTCTAAAACTGCGCAGCAAAGAACCACCGATATAAACCCGGTCTGTTAAAATCCGCCACGCTTTCCTGCGTCCCGCTGTAATTCAACGTATCTGTGTTGTGTGCTTTCCATTCCCTGAATCCTGGATGCTAAAGGACAGTGGTTGGGAGGGTGAAGGGCACTGGCTGTGTCCACAAGGCTCAGCTGACTTCCTGTCCCCAATCCCTGTCCACTGAGTTGGCGCCGAACGTTAGGGTCGCAGCGACTCAGTGGGGGTCACGAGGTTCGTACGACACAGGTCAGATGAAGTACTCTTTCCTGCTGTCTCTCATGGCACTGTGTAGGTCCAACTCGGCCCGGTATCTGAGTTCTGGCCTGGGCTGGTGATCTTTCTCCTTGACGGAGGCCATCTGCCGAGTACGCTCGTGTCGATGGCGGTACAGGAAGCGGGTCATCACGGCCACGGCGCAGAGGGTAATGAGCACTACTGCTGCGATCAAACCTACGTGAGACAGAATAAGTAAGTGGCACTTATGCTGACACCGATGAAATTACGCAACTGGCTGATCACATAGCACTGCATTGCACTGACCAACAGAAAGCTGCTTAGTTTGAACTTCTGCGATGGTCACATTCTTCAGAACACAATTTAAGATATTTTGGATGAAAACCAGGAGGCTTGTGACTGTGCCATTGACTGCCAAATAAATAACACTCTCAAGATCCAGAAAAGTATAAAAGCCATTAAAACTTCATCTTCCATCAGTGGTTCAACCGTCATGTTAAGAAGCACCTAGAATACTTTTTGTACCGAAATAAAACAAAAATATCAGCTTTATTCAACAATTTGCACCGTAGCACAATTTAGAAGATTTTTTTCTCCATCAGCCACGACACAGGGATGTGCGTAGAAAACATATCCTTTTGTCGCAGATGACAAAGAAGATCATACACTATTTGCGACTACTCTTTTGATGGTGCTTTAGTGACGTTAGTGCCAAATAGTTGATTAAATCATTATTTTTGGTTTATTTCCATACAAAAAGTATTCTCGTTGCTTCATAACGTTACGATTGAACCACTGGTAGATAATTCAGAGTATTCAGACAAAGTTTTCATACTTTCATAGTGTGATTTACTTGGCAGTCAATGTTTGGATTTTACAGTAAACACAAAAACGGAGCAGCACCTACCTCCAATTACTGCGGAGTCACTTTGGGCAGCATTTGTACGTTTTTTCCCTCTACTTCCTGTGTCTGCATGATCTGGGAATGAAGTTTGTTGTTTGTACACCAATTGTTTGCCATTTTTTGAAAACATAAAAAGGTGCTTTTACCTACCTGACAAAGATCTGGACGAAGACTTGTCAGCCAGCTCTCCGCAATTCGACTCGACCAGGTTCCCGAAAACATTAACCAACGAGCTGCCTCGATTCAATATGGCTGCCTTAAGAGGAGCCAAATGGTTGAACTGAACTGAAGACAGACAGCCAATGAAACCTCTCGATCCAGCCTGGAGAACCTCCTCATCTACACCAGCTCGACCTGATAGCAGCAAGAAGATCATACCTCAAGACGTTTTTATTTGCCAGACTAGTGTATGTAGTGCTAAATGAAGGATTCACACTCATCTAACTATCTCAAGGTGGCTCTGTGTGGTGAATTAGTCAGTTAAGCACAAGCTCGCACACCCACAGCTTTAATCTTGAAGTTTAATTAAACCGCCTACCTGTGACTTTCCCCAATGTCAAAGACCTTATCGTGATCAACTCTTTGTCCGTGGACAGGCTGTATTTCAGATTGGTATCTTTATCAATCTAAGAAGGAGAAGGATACAGAGAGAAAGAGAGAAAGAGATGTGGCGTGACATTCGCAAGATTCTACAAATATTTTATTGGTGTGAGACAAAAGCCGCCACTTGTTAATCTGCAACACTGTGTGAAGAATACTGATGACATCCTTGAGTTTAAGCACTGCTCATAAAGTCTCTGCTACCAGGGTACAAAACTTCAATGTATCATCAGTCGTGCACATCAGGATACATTATTTAACTCAGACTGAAAACAAATGTGATCTAAATCAATTGAGAGCAATACAATTAATGAGGCTACAACTTTCCCTTAGCAAACACTAAGTGAATTATGAAACACGAGTGGAATTAAATTTCTTTGTAAATTGTTTGTAAAACCGTTCTCATTAAAATTGATACCTTCATTAAATGTTTATTTAGTAAAACCATCATTATGTATATTGTCTCAAGAATATAATGTGTTTTAGAACCATTCTTATTTAATGTGCAGCACACATTTATTTCAAATTTATGCAAATTTTACATAAAACCAATTTCACATAATTTCTCACAAAAATGTGGCCTATACATTAAAATGTGTGAAAAATTTCAGGAAATGCCATCTTTAATACAATTTTTTTAATATTTTAATATATGCTCAAAACTGCTTGTACAAAAAATATTTAAGGGATGTTTTTACATAGTTTCAGGAAGAGCATGCTGAGTGTCAGCACAGCCGGTACCCATTGACGCTCATTATTATTATCGCTTACTAGCCGATTAATTATTCCTAATTTCATTTATCCGCCTCGGCATCAATACCATCGTCTCACTCTTCTCGGTATCTAGTTTCACATGATCCCGCCTTCCTCCCCTTCTCCGCCTTTTCCTTCACACCTTTAAGGGGGGCGAACGGGACCGAGCCTCGCTCCGAGCTCTGCCCTCGCTAGGGTTACTATCAGCAGGGCTCGGGGTCCGCCGAGCTCCCGGCTCGCTCCCCGGACAGCACGCCAAATTTGCTTATTTAATTTAATGAAGAAGTGCGAATTCGTGAATAAATGTGATTCACACCTTTGATTGAACTTCTGTGTAATATTTTTTTTGTATAGAAAAAGTGTTCATATTGTTGCATGTATGCGACCCACATCTTTTACACCATTACATTTTTTTTTAAACTATATGTAAACTGTTGCATAAATGCAACAAACATCTTCAAATTAATTTGAAATATTGGAACTACTGTATTTGTCCATAAATTTTGTCATGATAGGAACAAGCATCTTTCACTGAACTGGGCAATTTGTTGGAAAACGTACAGTAAGTGCAAATTGTTGCATGCCTGCAACATAAATCTTCCAAATTGTTCATAAAACCATGTTTATGCACGTCGCCTTGGTTAGGTTCAGTAAACCATTAAGAAATGCATTCTACTCATGTTTAGAATAAAGACCAATGATTTATACTAATATTGTTGACACTAAATTAGTAATTCAAAGAACTGACCAAATTTTTTTCGCTTTGAAATATATCGCAAACTTACCTGGACATACATGTCCCTTCCTTCTCTATGGATCTGGACTCTGTGGAGCTCTCCGTTAGCCAAATTAAGAGATGTTGGTGTAAAGATGTCGGGCTCTTTCTCTCTGTTCAGCCGATACCAAATCTGCAAACTCCCTGCGGGACATCAATGAGACACAAGAAGCGCAGGCAATTTGAGACACAAGTAAGACAGAATCAAGTCAGCACAGCACATTGGATGGCTCATTTCCTTCCCCACTGATGAGGGTAATTGCTAGCTTGACCGCTGTTTTGAAATATGAGGAACACAGAAAGGATGCTACTCTCCAATCATCACCATCACCATCATTGTTGTAATCATCTACTGACAGTTGAAGGTAATCAAAAAACAGCTCTGATTGGCCAATGCAGCCCTGTGATTTGGCGCATGCCATAACAGGACTAAATCCTCAATAAAAATGAAATATATTATTTCCTGCTGCATTCAGTCTTGTGATTGTTATGATTTTCTGATAATATAGATATTTAGACTATTTCTAGATTAAATTTAGCCAGTAGCTATTACAAGAAACCTGCTTACGGAGTTAATTTTAAACCTATTATTATTATAATTTACTTATTTAAATTGTCATTACCATAATTTTCCTCTAAACCTCAAGGTGGTTGTAATTCACACATATACTAAATATTATACATTTAATTTTACATTTAAGGCAGCCAAAAGACACTATGCTACTATACAAACTATATAATTAACATTATACAATGTACATGAAAGTAATGAGTTTTGTGCATTAATAATTATACTTTAACCACAATAATGACAAGTGAAAAATGCGCATATTTTGTTATAGATAAAAAAAAATCTATATATATATATATATATATATGTATAGTAGTCAATATTTGAAGAGGATCAAAAACTTTCATTATAGTTCTAAAACCTATAAACTATATACAGTGTATATATATATATATATATATATATATATATATAACATTTTAATTAGCATAAGAATGAGCTTTAAAAAAAAATTTGCACAATAAGCAAAAAATTACCATTATTTTAAAATAATTTAAATGTAATTCATTATGTTGTTCCTGTATATTAAATACATTAAATATTTAAATTGTAATAAGCATAAATATAAAGCAGTACAACAAACTATGATGCATAAATACTATATCATTTACATGATAATATACAAAATACATAAATGTAATTTTTACATTAATAATTATGCTAATAATAATAAATAATAATAACAATTCAGTGAGAAATAATGAATAAGGGCTTGTTTTTTCCTTTTTAATGAGAATGTGTGTTTTCGGTATTAATAATATTTATTTTTTACATGTCTATTTATATTTTTCATTTTTTTTCTAAATATATTGTATTATTTTGGGATGATACATAGTATGACCAAAACATGTCCTAAAATGTTTTGAGAGATTCACCCATATAGCAGTCAAAACAGTAATATTATGTTAGTACCATTGTGAGCCAAAATAATGGCCATGTACTGTTGATGATAGGTGTTGACTGTCAGAAGCATGGCAGGTGTTTGAGTTGTGAGAAAACTGAAGGCGATGCTCTCTCGTGAATTGCTGCTCTGGGCGAAGATAGCTGAGGACTGACGGCTGTGGTTGCGCATCACGGAAAATGGTTCCTGGAAGGTGTAGGTCACCGAGGACCCGCTTTCAAAGGACACGGAAACTTCTGAGAAGGAAGAAAACACAAAAGCGTGAAAATGTTGGTGCAAACGCTGGTGGGCAGATCTTATATGACGATTGGCCGTGTTTTTGTTTTCCCTATCAGCATATTAATGCGCTTTCGAACACCAAGGACACGCCGCTGAATGGACAGAGTGGAAAATGCAGAGGAAATGAATCATTTAAACTTTAAATGAATGCAAAATTATGCTTGGACTGAAACTGACCCCTGGACATCTCATGGTGTTTACTCATAATATTATCAGAATGGAAACACCATCCCTCTAGAGTCCAATAAAGAAAACGCAAAGGCAGAAACGCCGTCTCATTCACAGAGCGTTGAATGGCTCGGCTGTCTGGTATATCAGAGGATCAAATGTGATAAAGGCTGTATTGACAGCAGAGAGGTTTAGCATTGAGCGTGATGGGCAGGGAGGGTCCGCTGGGATTGGTCAAATTGCAACCCTTTGAGCGAAATTCATCCAAACAACTGCGGTTCACGGTCATGGACGCGAGCCATGCCGAGACAGCGAGACAGACAGAGAATAACAGAACTGCGCTGAATATCTCATGTTTTATCCCGCTCAGCTTTGATCAGGTGCAATCTGCAGTCTTCAGAAATCAAGGTTGCCCGGCTCCTAAACGTCCTCCTTCTGGAACGCTCTTTGATATGCAGTAGAGGAGTCAGGAGGATAACAAAGTTGAAACAAACTGTTTTTGATGAGGAATTGTTCCCTTGAACTGCAAGGAAATCTAAAACCTTCCCTGTCAGAAACAGACAGATATATTGCCCAATTGTTATCCAATTAGCACAATATTTTAGTTATGAATATAAGGTATGTTTACCATTGCTTTGAAATTTCATTCGCTTTTAAGATACTGTAATTAGCAGCGACGATTAACAAGCGCGAGAGAACTTTTGTAATCTTGATCAACAAAATCAAGTGTGCAATAGAAGCCTTTTTAGCGTAATTATTAAAACATAATTTAGTGCTTTGTTAGCACTAGTACACAAAAAGAAATCAGGAAATTCGGTAAATAACAAAGCTTCGTTTGCAATATCTTGTTCAAAATCAGACATGAATCGCATCCGATTCTGAAAACGATCTCGCGTAGCTCACCACTGATCAACGGCGCCGTGTACCAACTGCCACTCATTTTAAAAACAGCTGATTGAGATCTACCGCTAATCAAAGAATAAATCGACGATTAAATCGCCCAGCCCTAGTTAGCACTAATACAACAACATTAAGTTCGAAATAGAGCCTTTGCTAGCACAAAACTAAGCATAAAACAACTAGTTTTCTTTGTTAGCATTTTGGTAATGTTAGTTGGACCAGCTTAAAAAAAGACAAAAATAAGCTTTCATCAAGCTAATACAGCCAAATGAGGTGCAAAAAGACAGAAAGTGTTAGCACTAGTACAACAAAATTAAGTGCAGGTTATTTTTACTTATGTTTTGTGTCTCCATATAGAATGATGGGAAATTATGGGTTTTGCGAAACAATCATAAACTGGCTAAAAGTAAGTGTTATTCTTAAAGGGTAAGTTCACCCAAAAATGAAAATTCTGTTATTAATAACTCCAAACCCATAAGACCTTCGTTTATCTTCGGAAGACAAATTAAGGTATGTTTGATATAAATCAGAGAGCCATCTATCCCTCCATAGACAGCAACAGAACTAAAAATTATCCAGATCCAGAAACGTAGTAAAACCACTGGTAAAACAGTTAAAACAAAAATCATTTAAATTACATTTTTGATGTTTGATTTAAAATCAAACATCGTTTAATTCTACCTTTCTTCTCCTGTGACTTCCGTCTTCTGCCATTTTAGAGAGCATCACAACGCAAGTGTACGCTTTCCACTTGGTGCAAACAGCTGCAAATTGCGCACATGTGCGTGCTTTCACCCGGATGTTAACAAGGCTGATTATGTCATATCAGCTAAAACTTGCAAAACCGTTACGTTGTGATGGTCTCTAAAATGGCAGAAGACGTAAGTCACAGGAGAAGAATGGTAGAGTTAAATTATGTTATTTTTCTTTTTATTGCACAAAAAAAGTTGATCAACTGATGTGTAATGGACTGTTTTACTGGTGTTTTTACTACTTTTCTGAACTTTGGATCACTTCAGTTGTGTTTCCGTCTATGGAGAGTCAGATATCAACAAAAATATCTTGATTTGTGTTCAGAAGATGAATGAAAATTGAATGGGTTTGGAACAACATGGGTGTGAGTAATTAATGACCGAATTTTAATTTTTGGGTGAACTAACCCTTTAATCAGAATCCATAATGTGCAAGACAGTCAACAGTCACAATAAAAATGTCTTATGGCAAGAGTACAGTCAATACAAACTAACTCAATATTAGTGCAAAAGATTTATCTCCAATAACAGTGTACCTTTCTTGCAGTTGGGTCCTCCATAGGCTGAGTGTGTGCAGTCACAAACGTAGCCACTGCTCTTCTCGATACATTTCCCCCTGTTGTGACACAAGCTGTTTTGGCTGCTGCAGTGACCCGGGCACCCTGAACTGACCCCAGGGGTCATTTTAGCCCGCTCCTCAAGGTCAAGCGTCATCCCGTTTATGTTTAATGACCTGATGCACCCTAGAAATCCTCTCTGCCTCGAGGCTGTGCCTCCTGCACAAACAAAAAGGCAGTCTTTTTACAAAGGAAGCATTGTTAGATTAAGCAATAAAATACAAAAAAACTTTTATTAGAGGCTTAAAAAGTCAGGAAGCTTTTTGAACAATAATACAACATTTAAGAGCAAAAAAACAAGTCTTTGTTTTAGGTGCTTTACTAGCAAAGAAAAAGCTTTGTTAACGCTAGTACATCCAACTTAAGCAGAAAAGAGACAAAGCTTTGCTAACGCTAGTACAATAAAATTAAGCGCAAAAAAACAGAAAGCTTCGTTAGCGGTACTGCAACTCAATTATATGAAAACGTCAATTAACAGAAAACGTAAATTACACTAGTATGACAAAAAAAATTAGCACCAAAACACTAGTGCAACAAATAACTAGTGGCTAATACTACAAAATGACACACAAAAAAGATGAAACGTTTTAGCGTTAGTGAAGCACTGCTTTGTGAAGCTTTATGAATCGAAAAACTTTTGTGAATTAACTCTTTCGGAACAGTGTTCAGCGTGTGTATCAAACTGCCACGTGATTTCAGAAAATGTGGCTTCATTTCGTCATAAAGGTTCCTAAATATTTAGAAATTTCAATGGTTTGCTGCAAATCAGCGAATCAAGTTAGTTCATTGAGATCGCTCCCCATTGGCCAACTATTGAACCACCGTCAATGGTTTTTAACCTAATCTTGGAACAGCTTAATAAATTTGCAGACATTTTGTAAAAGGACACGTCGTATTTAATAGTCTCTTATCGGCCACTATATAAAAGCTGTCCATAAAACAAACAAAGCAAACTCTACAAATTAATACAAAATCTTTAAAACCACACATTGTAAATACACTTCATATTTAATGGTACAGCAGACGTCACTAGCATGTGGTGTTTCGAGCGCTTTGAAATTAGTGAATCATTTGGTTTCATTTGGCAATAGGTTCAAGTGAATCATTTGGCAATTGGTTCAATTTTAAATATGAAGCTATATTCACAAGTCATTTCACGATCACTAATTAGCGCAAAAACAACAATATTAAGTGCAAAAAAGACAGGAAGTTTCGTTGCCACTAGTACAGTAGCGCAAATTTGTTTGCGATATTACTACAATTTAGTTAAAAACAAATATACCAAAATTCAGTACAAAATAGACCGAAATCTGTATTAGTCGCAATTAATTAATAATAAATTAATCCTAAAAGTGAATTTAACATTGTAGTAATTAGCATTTAAACACTATTAGCAGCACCTGTGGGGAGGTACAGGGATATTATTCTCTTACTCCCCGCTGGCACAGAGCTGTCACTCAGGGCGGTGCCTACCAATGAACAGCTGGCTGTTGAGCTGAAGGTGGGTGTGGCCCTCGGACGGGGCCTCCAGGAAACGCAAGGGCAGCTGGTCCACCTGCAGCGACGCCTCCTTCACATTCCTCTCTGCTCGAACATAATGCCACTGCTTGTCGTTCAGCGGCACGTGACACTTTACCGTCAGAACCACTGGGCCATTACCCACATCAAATGTAAAGGTCACGACGGAGGGTGCTGCGGGATTCAGAACAAAACACACAAATCACTGCATATGCGGAATTTGTGTATATCATATTAATTGTAGGGATAATTGTATTTAATATTGTATATTTTTTTATATGCAAGCACAAAGCTGTTCTTTGAACGGAAGTCAAAGTATAGTGTGAGACAATGCCTTGTTGTAACGTAACTACCTTGTTTACATGGAGCCAATGTATTTTTGCAAATCTTGGTGAAAAAAAGAAAAAATCCTTATACTTGGAAAAAAAAAAAAAAAGTAATATGAAGGCATGCAGTATGATGAAGATGAACAGCCTCAGTGAACTGTGTACAGTAATTACACAGCTGATGGTTCCAACGGCACAGTTCACTAAAACTGGTCTTTCCATTCAAACTGACTACGTCCTCTTTTCTTTGAGGCAAATACTAATGATACAGCATGGATATTAGGGGCTTTTATCATTTTATTTGTGTTGACAAAGCAATAGATAGATTGGAAGAAGCTTACAAAACCTGTGAGGGAACATGTAGCATCATATTTTAGGAATAAATAAATGAACAAACAAACAAACAAATAAATAAATAAAAATATTTATAAATTTAATCTATATTAAATCATTTATTAAAAATAATTGTAACTATTTTATTCATTTAAATTTAGTGATCAAATATTCAATATATTAATGCTGTCAAACGATAACTTGCATTCAAAGTAAAAACTTTTCAAAAAAGATATTTTCAAAATATAAACTTTATGTGTGTATTTATTTATACATAATTAATATGCATGGTACACATACACATATTATGGGAACAAAAATGTATTTTGCATGCACACACACACAACCATATATACATTATATATATATATTTATATTACGGGGCCGTTGAATGCTTGAATCTGATTGGCTGACGAACATTCTGAGGTGTGCAATTATTTTCAGGGAAACGCAC
>JAUMHR010000082.1:3907984-3919966 GCA_032361145.1 Enteromius fasciolatus
ATGGTTAATTTGTTCACAATTAAGCATTAGTTGAGCAAAAACATACTACTAATTAATGATTAACCTAACATTTTAATCATTCATTAGTAGTGTGTTTTTGCTCAACTAATGCTTAATTGTGAAAAAATTAACCATTAATTAATGCTTAACTAATGCATTATTTTGGACCCCTATTCTGAAGTGTTACCGAATGTATAAGTTTGCTTCGATCTGGAATCATGGCGGAATATCCGGTGATGTCTACTTCGCAGGGCACATACGTTCGAATAGAACAAACGTCTGAAGTGTCAAGAGAAACATACAAAACATGCAGAGCGGTGGGTCGCGAGGACCTTATTGTTATATTCAAAGAGTTTCAAACAAACCAAAAGTACTAGAAAATACTGTAAACAGATTTAAAAAGTGGCAAGCTCGAACTTAGCTGTGAACAAGAAAATCGCATTCACTGAAAGAGGAATGTTTTCTTAACACATAGAACAGCATACAGTATGTATGCATTTCTATTTTTATCCTACACGCCCAGTATTCATCTTAAAACTAGTTTTTTTATCCCACAGAGGTCTCACCGGTTATGTTGCAGTAGATGACGGTGGATTTGAGCGGTCCGCTTCCATCAGGATCGATTGAGAAAAAGCCTGAGGCACTTCCTGTAAGCCGGTGGGCCTCGCAGGAGGGTTCAAAGATGGCTGACCAGAAAAAAAAACAGCAACAGAAATCTCAAGTCAGCTCATGTTGGGCGTCATCAAAGAAGAAAAAAAATGTTTATTTAGCATTGTAGATAATGCGCTTGGTTGCTTCGCATTTTTAACGAGTATTAACTTCAAAAGAATAAAAAAAAAAATCATGTTTAAACTTATTGTTCATCAATGCAAAAAACCTAAACATATTTGAAAGAGTTTGTAGGTACTTTCTCAAAAACAAACAATAGTTATTTTTGTAATCATTGTTGCGACTCACAGTTATGGCAGGTGGCTCCCGTGTATCCTGTTCCCGAACAGTCACAGAAGAACATTTTCCAGGACTGAGAACATTCTCCATCATGCTCGCAGTAGTTAGGAAGACATCTGCCGAAAAAATACGATTTTTGATCAAACTTTGATGGCACTTATAGCAGGGTGGAAAATACATTATGAAATTACACAAATCACACAAACGACACACTGCGACATACGGTACAATACCGAACGGTAATGCATTTTGCGCTCTGAGGGATTTAAGGACGTGGCATCAATCAATAACCACAAGTGACTATTAGGAAATAGATGAGCGAGGCTGAAAGCTCACGAAGGAGGCATCAATTCTGCGACAGACTGAATGCGCACTCAAGGATGAGGACGGTGGACAAGTGATGAAAGATTCTGATTGTGATGAAGTTAAATCTGAAGCCAAGAACCGAACCTTCACTTGCTGTATCGGCTGGGTTGCGCCAAATGGGTGCAAGCGATATATCAACTGTTAGCGACTCTTGATCAACAAGTTCTAAACGTACATGCGACTTACTGTTTTTAATTGCAAATGAGATGAAGTGTAAATACTGTTTGATCCCTCTCTCATCAGCAGGTAAACAATTGTTATCCATATGATTTCAGAAAAGAAACTTCGCAGAAATTAAATTGCGCATGACAGTAAGCGATTTAGTGCAAAGCATATGTTAATTACCTGCATGCAAAATGCTAATTAAAACTGTAACATGACTGAACTTGTCAAGTTACAGTAAATGACATATACTTCAACAAAACCATCTGGGTATGTATTTAGCTCAAATATTACAGTCTCTTCTGAAGCGCCTCTTTGTCGCCGAAACAAAAGACGGATGAATCTGAAAGATGTTAATGTTGTAATAGTTTCTGTCACTAGAAGTATATTAAATAATTGAATCCACTAATCAAATGCTGTAGAAAATATTAATACCTGCAGAGGTGCGGAAAAAAGAACTTTAAAGAATCTTAGATGCTTGATTGCTGCTTTGATTAATTTAGAGTAGAGAGAAGGAACAAAAGACCAGGATAATGAGAAGAAGAAGAAAACACAGCTGTCAGACTCCATTGTGGCAGAAATAACTCATATCCATGTAGCGTGTGATGAGGGAAGGGAGGAGAGAAATGACAACCGTCTCGCCTCATAGGCCGCAGGATTGCGGCCGTGTCTGGAACTCAGCAGAGGTCGATTCTAAACCAGCGTGAGCTGATCTCAGCACTAACGGATGAACAGTGGAGGATGAAACCTGCCTGAAGTTGAACCCCAAAATATGTTACTGTATTTTATATGAAATTGTATCTTTTGGTAGTTTCTGTTGTGGAAGCTGTGGATTTGTCATCCCTCAGAACATCTTGATGTATCCCAATAGCAACGCCTAATTTTCAACTCAAAATTAAAGTAACCATTGAATACTGATAGGATTTTAGAAACACGATTTCTAAATGGATGAAATAAACCAATGACTTGTTCATAGTAAGTGTGATAAGGGAAGTGAGGACAGGAATAACAACCGTCTCGCCGCACTGGCTGCAAGATTACGGATGTCTCTGAAACTCAGCAGAGGTCGATCTAAAATGGTGCCGGCTGATCTCAGCGTTAACCAACGAACAATGCAGGATGAAACCTGACTGTTAAACCCTGAAATGCGTTTGAATACATTTTAATTGTGTCTTTTCTGCTAGGTTAAGCACAAGAGTAGAAAGGCCAATCTTCTGGGATGGGGGGAGTCCTTGGTACAGAAAGGTTAAAAGGAGCAAAATCTAAGAGGCCACGGATGGTAACTTTAAGGATATCTAAAGTGCTGTGGTGCGAATCTTCATTCAGCCAGAGCGAGAGTGATTAAAGATTACCATCACTCTCTCGTTCTCATTTCATTCTGCTTACTTCTGCTATGCATCTCATGAAGAGAAGGGAAACGTGGGTAGCATTACCCCTCTCGATCATCAAGGATGGCTACATATATTCACCCACAAACCAGTTCCTTCCCACAGGTGCAATTCAGGGCAATGGGAGGGGGGTTTGTCGGCAGGAGCTGAAGTGTCTTGGTCCAGTGGCCGCTGTCCAAATCTCTATTGATCTGTCTTGACGTATCAAACTGCAGTCAGCTGGCGAGGACAGGAACTTCGGGGCTAGCCATAGGTTAGACAGGGTGATAAAGAGACAACGAAAGTGGTGGAAAAAAACAGGAGATGGCTAGATATAGCTAGAGACGGGGAGAACGTGTCTGAAGCACGCTAGTCTAGGTCTACACAAATGATTTAGGATGGTGATCAAAGGCCATCAGAGAGGAGTGTACCTTTTCGAGACTTTCTAACTTATTCTAGAGGACAGCCAAAACCAACAACTGGCCTCGCTTATCTTCATTTACTTCAGCTGATAGGCTTTACTGAAGCGAAAACAGGCACATCTTCTACAGCCTTGGTACTCAACAAGCTTCATGTGGCTCTTAATGATGAAGACTCATTTGTCCCTCAAATTATTTTTTATGTTTTTGTCCTTGGCTTGGCTAGACAGTCATAAGTCAACAGCGTTCAGGATCATTGCAAGATGACATTCTCTTACTCTCCGCGGTGCTTACCAAGCAATCAAAATTAACCAACCTACGAAAATAAATTTTTCGTTCTAACCTTAAGAATTAGCAACATCCATCACTAGGACATAATGGAGATGGCAACCTATGTCATTGGAAAAAGCATAATAATCAATAAATGTCAATATGGATTACTTGCATAAATTACATCAGTTTTAGCGAGCGGTCATATTTAGCGTTGTTCGGCAAATTTTCGAGGGAGAAATCTTTATAATAGGAATGTTCTGTGACGACAAGACATTTCCCAACGTCTTTAAGTTCTGCATAATTTCCAGTTTAGGTTGGCCACGTGGCAACAAACAGAAAGCAACCTGGTTTAAAAAACGAATTCTGCGTGCGCTATAGTTTATATGTTGATACACTACTGACAGTAGAACCATTCTTGCCAACTCATTTTTGGCAAAAGTTCGTTATTGTGACCACAGTGTTTGTGGAGACTGTAGAAATCAGTGGGAAGTGGCTAGTATCCTGCCTGTCACATTATTCCCATGACTTCTCTTCGAGAATAACCCGTTTTTAAGTTCTAAATATAACTCACCAAAATGACTATGTCAGGAAAAATGCGTCTAAAGATGCTGTCAAGTCAGTCAATTTACAAAGTGATGAGCTGTTTCAACACTGAAGCAGTTCAGCGTATTGAGGCGTCTTCTCCAATGACTTTCATTCAAACTGAACTACCCTGTCTGCCTGTTGAGATTATACCCCTGTCACACCTTTCTCAGTTAACCTTGAAAGCTTCCCCCGCAGGAAAGGCTTGAACGGCGTGCCTCTACTCTGGATGCAGATGAATGACCGATCAGAAATCACTATCAATAAATATTCACCTATTCTGGATGCTGCTCACCCAACCATCAGTATTATACTGTAGGATTAGTTCACTTCCAGATTAAAAATGTCCTGGTAATTTACTCAACCACATGTCAAGATCTAGTTCATGTCTGTCTATCTTCAGTCAAAATGAAATAATGTTTTTTTCTCTATATAGTTGACCAATAGGTTGAAGGTCTGAATTGCAGTTTCAGTGGGTTTTACATGACCCCGCTGAGGAATCTAGTAAAACATTTGGTAATTTTAGTCGATTTTGGAGATGGAGGAGAAAGTCAGATGGATCATTTTGCAAGATATGAACCTTATCCCTCTAGATCATCTAAAATCCTTTGAAACGGAATTAAAACTGCGGTTTGGACCTTCAACCCATTGGTCCCTGTTGAAGTATATATGGAAAAAAAAATGGTGGAATATTTTCCTCAAGAACCTTAATTTTCTTTTCACCTGAAGAAAGAACATCATGAGCCTCTTGGATGTCATTGGTGTGAGCTAATTAACTATCTTTGTTAAACTAACTTCCATCCTTGCATGGTCTGAATGCTCTCCAACTCTCTAGAAATAACCATTACTACATCTTTATGCCACTCCCTTTACCGTCAGAATTTATTCAGCGTACTGAGGTAACTCCTCCAATCAATTCCATTCAGTCAGAACTACCTATTGTCTGCCTGTCAGGATCCTACACCATTTTGAGCTAACCTTCAAGGCTTCCCAAGGTCTCTGGCGACGTGGCCCAACTCTGGATTCTGTTTACTGACTAATCAGAAAATTCCAAGAACTATGACAAGCACCTGTCCTGGATGCTGCTCACCTACCCATGTGAATTAACTACCACCCTGACATTCCTCACAGATCTTTAGCAACCCTTTATAAATAACCAACACTAAGATGAACCTAGATGCTGCTCATCAACCCATCAAACTTAATTTTGACATGTCCTTACTTCGGTTGCTGCTTACCAATCCATCAAAACTTTCCATTACTCTGATGTCCCTCTACTTTGGATTCTGCAGACTACTCAATCACAAATGACCGTGATAACGGCATGCTTTTTACTTAATGAGCTGCTGACCAATCAATTACATATGATCATCCAACCAATCTGAAAGTCACTCACCAAACCATCAGAAATTACCCTCGTTCTGACAAGCCCCTACATTGGATCATCAACCCATAACAACTAACCTTCACCCTGATGTGCCCTTATTCTGGGCACTTCTTAACAACCCACCATAATCATTTTGGGTATTTCAAGTGTCATAGTAGCTGGAGTAAGACAATTAAGCCAGAGGGAAGAAACCTTAAATGTAAATGTTTCGCAACATATGCTGTAATTCAACAGCTGCTACCATGAAGGCCAAGTTGGTTTCTTGTACAACAATTAAACTTGTCACAACACAATTCTGGCCCGTTTTAATTTCTGAGGTGATGGTTGGTCAAAAGAGCATTTCAAATTTAGTTTGACAAGGGCACATCAGTCTGAGTGGGTCATGGATGCACGCCTGGAACTGTCTTTTCCCACTGGAACGTTCACAGCATGTTGGCAGAGCTAAAATCACAATTCATCCCCACGCCGGCCCTGCCAACAGTCATTTGCCCAGGTGCCAGGTCTGAGCATTTGCTCGGTGAAGAATGTGGAGTACGCTGCCAGAAAGACCTGCAGAGACGAGATTGACAGCAGAGAATTTACGATCTCACCCCCTCTCCTTTTCCCTGGCTAGCATTCCCTTTCAGTAATGCTCTTTTCCAAACATGGCTATCTCTCTTTTGCCCCCTAACTATCTTTCTCTTTGTCTACTGCTCTAACCTAACCTGACTAGGTAGATTCTTTTTGGCTTTCATTTTAAAGCTGTAATCCTAATCCTTAACTATTTATTAAACTATTCAATTAAGATATTTATTTTCTTTCTTTTTCCTTACATCCACCACCTATTAGGCTTTCTTACATACTTTCGTTTATCATTTATTCCATCTTTTTTTTTAAACCCTTCATTCAGCCACCCTTCATCCATGTATGTTTCTTTATTCTTTCTCTCTTTTTAATTGAATAATCTTTTTTTTTATTCTCCTTTTTTTATTAATTCGACCATCTCTTCCCTCTCTTCCTTCATTCATCTTTCTTTTTTTCTTCTTTCCTCCAGTCCTCCATAATTTCCTTCTTTAAAATTAGCCATTCTTCTTTCCTTAACTATTTCTTTCATCCCTCAATTTTTTTCAGTCCCATTTGTTTTTCTTTCTTTATTACTCTCTCGTAGCTTTCTTTCATCCTATTTTTAACCCATTCACCATTTTTTTCCTCCTCCAGTACAGCAGTCTCTTTCCATTAATTAATTCTTTCTCTCTATTTCTTCAATCCATCCTTTTTCTTTTCTTTTTATCTATCAGTAAACTAGTCTCTCGTTCTCTTTAATCCAACTTATCTTTTCATCCTTCCTTCTTTTACCAATTTATCCATTATTTCCTATTTCCTTCTCCCTATCTTTTTTTTTTCCATCCCTCCATTTTTCAGTGCCAATTATTTTCCTTTCTTTTCCTTTCTCTATTACTTTCTTGTTGCTTTCTTTATTTTTGGCTTGCTTGCTTTCATCATATTTTTAACCCATCCATTCGTCCATCTGTCCATTCATCCATCTATCCTTAATTAATTTCTTTCTTTCTTTTATTCAGTATAGTAGTCTCTTTCTCTCACTTTCTTCAATCCATCCTTTTATTTTCTTCCTTTCGGATATTGCATCATTTAGTATATTAGTCTTTCTTTCTTTCTTTCTTTCTTTCTTTCTTTCAGTAAATTAGTCTATCATTCTCTTTGATCCATCTTTTCTTTCATTCTTTTTGAAATCGCATCTGTTATTACTCAATCTTTTCATCGTCCCTTCTTTTTCAAATGTATCCATTATTCCTGTTTTCTTCTATCTATCTTTTCTTTCATCCCTTTTCTTATTTCCTTATCTTTTATTTTTAGCATTTTTTTCTCTATCATTTTTTTTTTTTTTTTTTTACATTTTTTCGATCCATTAATTTTCTTTATACATCATTCCATCATTCTTTCCTTTATCAAATTATCATTGACACTATATTTCACTCTTCCTTTATTTTTCCATCCCTTCATCCTTTGGCACATTAGCTTTTCTTTCTGTCTTCCTTTCTCTTTGTCTAATGCTCTTACTCTAACCTGAATGGCTCCCCCACCATCCAAACACTCTTATCCTCACCTGCCTTGCATTCTCTCTTTCTCTGCCATTCTGCCTCATATTTATTCCTCCCTGTTTATCCTCCGCTTGCGTGTGCCATAAAGTAGACCATGGAAAACAGGCCAGAATGCTAAGGGATGGACGATAATGGAGGAACTGTCTCATCTGCTCATTCCCTCTGTTCATTTAAATCTGTCATTCTTCACTCACAGTGCAAGCAACAGCGCAGAATACTTTGGTGTCATCTGCACAACGAGAACACACGCGTGCAGAACAGCCAGGCATTTCCCCTAAACATTTTGAAACAGTACTTTTTAAAGCAGTTTTCTTTTAAACTCTGATCTGATAAACTCCCAGCTTGCTAATTACTTCTAATTTATTTTACTCTGTTAAACACCGAACAAACGTGTTACAAAGGTTACGTCCTTGTCTGATGCTGCAGCTTTAAACTTTGCCCACGGCTTCTGCACTCACACAGAATACACTATCGTTAAACTGTATGTGGTTAGATTTTTACACATATAAACATCACATTAACCATCAATCCTCTTGGGCGAGTTGTGAAACATCTTCACACATTTGAAGTTTGAGGCAAAAAAGGTGAATCCTAATTAGCTTGCAAATCACTGAAATGGATGAACCACTACGCTACGTTGTGTTTGAAACTGTGCTTGTTCGTGTCATTCATTATCTCGTAATGAGTGAATTGCAATAATTTATTCAAAAAGCTACTTGTCATTAGCATTTCAAACAGAATTACTAATAGATATACCTGTCACGAATGCCACAGATGTCAAACTGGAGCTTGCTGTAGTTTCCCAGCAGGCCTTGCTGCACCAAGTAGAAGTTGATTGGCTGGTTGTTAATGATGACAGAGCGCATACAGCCTTGATAGGCCAGTGTCGGGTTCCGGCAGCCCTGATTGGTTAATACTGATGGACAACCTGTTAAAAAAAATAACTCCGCGTAATCAGGGTCATTGTAGTCAACTAAAACTAAAACCAATTTTTGTTACTTAAAAAAGGGTTGTAACTGTAATAAAAAGCATACTTATTTCAGCTCATTTTTGTTTAGTTTAACTTGTACTAAAAGAAGAAGCTAAAATTAAAATTAATAGAATTACATAGGCACACACAATTACTAAATGACCTATAATAATTGGTATTAACTGAAAATAAGCTGAAATAATGAAATCTAAAATAAAACATAAAATATACAAAAAAAATCTAATTCAAACATTAATAAAAACTATACAAGTACCTCTGATACTAAAATACTAAAAGTATATGACACTAAAGTAATTGTGAGTAAAGAAACATAAACAGAATCATATAATTGAAAAACTACTCTTTTGTCAATAGCAATAAAAGTAAAGCTTCATCTTTTCGCCGAACATATTTGTATTTGGTTTATATATCTCCTGTGTAACTACGTTCTGACTATATTTCAGTCATAATAAGCGTGTTATTAATTACAATAAGAACATTTTTTTAAATACTTATTTTTAGAAATATTAGAACGCAGCCTAATAGAAAGAAATCTAAATCTTACAAAACAGGCCACATTTCACATCAAAAATATAGTTTCCTTTTTGTAATACAGTAATTCAATTTAGCACTAATGTATAGGCTTTTTAAGCATTCAATTTTGAAAACAATCTCTAAATGTAAATATTTTATTGGTCCTAAAATCTTCTCTTTTGTATAATATAATATAATTTTATTTTCCTTTCTTTTCATTTTGGGTTGAAATGTGCTTGTATTCTTCACAATTAAGCATGCAGTAATCTGTGATAAAGCTTGCAGGATAAAGTAACTCTGCTGTATGTGTTGATGTTTATAATTGTAAAACTAAAGGCTTAGTTTCTTTGTTTGAATGCACTAGCACCCTACCTCCAATTAGCACGCTCCTCCCAGGCTGTGCCATGTCCTTCAGCTGCATGGTAGATGGTGGCTCGTCGTCCACCGAGAGGGAAACCTGGAAACCTCCCACGCTAATGGACACCGTGTGCCATTGGCCGTCACTCAGAGCCTGACCTGGCAGAGGAAGACACGGAGCGATGTTACGCCTCAAATGCTGTGCATTAATCAGGGCGAATGATTGACAGATCTGGGGTTTGTGCGCTGGAGCTCAACGAGTTAATCTGCATATGTCAGCCCGGCAGAGAATCCACTATTCCCCTTGAGAGGGACGTGCAGAGATTCAGTTTGCCGTCTGCGATGGCAGCCTGCCAGGCAGCCGCATCCAAAATTCAGTCGACATACAGGTGTGCCTGCCAAAGAGTGTTTTACAACTAAAATTCCTGTTTGAATTCTCGGTAAACGCTTTTAGGGTGAACGTACGCACGCGGGATTGGATTTTGTTCACGTTGTTGTATGGCGGAGACGCAAATATGAAAACAAGCGCATAACCTTGCATATTTATCCCTTGGAGGGTCTTCCCTTTCACATCTGTTGTTCTTAATTTAAGCTAATTATAATTAGACTAAAGGGGCGTTTGTATCAACATTGCTATGCAGCGACAAAACAACCGGTATAATTTCCACTAAGAGTTGGCATATTTGAGACAAAATAAAAACAACAGCAATAATAATAAATGCTACTGCAGTCGTTATTATCATTATAACGATAGCTATTTCATTGTTATTAACATAACAATTATTGTTATAGCTATTATCAGTAATAATGTTAGAAATATTGTAAACACTATTATTATTAAGAGTTAACAGTCGTTTATTAATAATAATAGCTACTGCATTTGTTATTGATTATAACAATAACTAATGTATTGTTATTGACAATTATTGTTATAGCTATAATTAGTAATATTTTTTTTAAATATTGTAAACACTATTATTATTACACTGCTCAAAAAAAAGGGAACACTTAAACTACACAATGTAACTACAAGTCACACATCTGTTAAATCAAACTGTCCACTTGACTGCCCAATTGACAATCAGTTTCACATCCTGTTCTGCAAATGGAAGAGACAACAGGTGTAAATTATAGGCAATTAGCAAGACACCCCCAATAAAGGAGTGGTTCTGCAGGTGGTGACCACAGTTCCTATGCTTTCAGGCCGATGTTTTGGTCACTTTTGATTGCTGGCGGTGCTTTCTCACAACTACAACCCACACAAGTGGCTCAGGATGGCACATCAATGCGAGCTGTGGCAAGAAGGTTTGCTGTGTTGTTAGTGTGCAGAGCATGCCAGGAGACAGACCAGAACATCAGGAGACGGGGAGGAGGCCATAAGAGGGCAAGATGAAAGCAGGTTCACACTGAGCACATGTGACAGACGTGAAAGAGTGTTCTGCTGCCTGCAACATCCTCCAGCATGACCGGTCTTCAGTGGGTCAGTAATGGTGTAGGGTGGCATTTCTTTGGACTTTGGAATTTGGCATATTTGTTTTTGCAGTAGTTTTTGGGGGGTTATTTATCCTGTAAAAATCAAGATATATATTTTGTTCCATATCGCCCAGCCCTAGTTCCTCCTAATGCAAGACAATGCTAGACCTCATGAGGCTGGAGTGTGTCAGCAGTTCCTGCAAGACGAAGGCATTGATGCTATGGACTGGCCGCCTGTTCCCCAGACCTGAATCAAATTGAGCACATCTGGAACATCATATCTCGCTGAGCAGTGTATTTAAAATATGTCTAATAATAGTAACAGTTGTTTAATAATAATAATTATTATTATTATTATTATTATTATTATTATTATTATTATTATTACAACAATAATAGCTACTGCAGTTGTTATAACTATAACAATTTTATTGTTATTAACATAATTATTATTATAGCTATTATTAGTAATAATTTAAAAACAAATTGTAAACACTATTATTATTATTTAAAATACGTCTAATAATAGTAACAATTGTTTAAATAATAATAATTGTTGTTATTATTATTATTATTATTATTATTATATTGTTCACATACAGATGTGCCTGCCAAATGCCTTGAGTATTTTTAAATTTATTTTTATATTGTGTTTTGGTGGTTAGCTCCGTCTACAAGGAAATCTCATTCGTCCAAAATCCCACATCACAAAACTGTATAATAAACACCAGATATTTTCTGCTTGGCTCCAACTGTATCGAGTTATGCAGCATTTTCTTTTTATTTATGGGTGAAAAAATACAGTACTGTGTATATTTACAGCGATATTGCATGATATGCTTAGGAAACTAAAATATACTTTTTGGAATATTTTGATATAGTATTTAATTAGAGAAATAAATAAATATATTATTTATTTATCATATTGTAAATGAATGAATAAATTATTATACATATTTTTCATCTTTAAAAGAAAGATAATGATCATGATTACTAAGCATGTTGTAGACCAATTGTTTGTTTATTATTATTATTATTATTATTA
>JAUMHR010000082.1:3932557-3944892 GCA_032361145.1 Enteromius fasciolatus
TGGCAGTTATGCAACGTCACCGAACGTTCTAAATCCCATATGTGGGACCGTACTCCCAGGGGCACGGAAAGAAAAATGGGACCGTATCGCTCAAAGGGTTAATTCACGCCTGCATGCTAGGTGGCGCCAACCAACAATGCATTTTTCTTCAGATTTTTTGTATACGGATTAAAATCTAAAATTAAGTTTACTAAACTAAATTTGTAATACTTACAATAATATGCTATATTCTAAAATATTATTAGAAGTACAATTAGCATCAAGCTACACTTGAAAATTGGTTTACCCACTTTAAATCATAATCGAGTGCTTGTAATAATGTAAATCTCTTTGTTAACGCACCTGATTCTGATAATCAGCTCATTAGAAGAGAGCTCCATGCATGAGCTGTGTTCCGATCAACATGGTCCCTACACAGTGTCCGTTAAAGTTTATTTCACTTCGGAACATTCATGAATACGATTTCAATTACGTCTCGCACACTTTGAATGCACTTGCACTTTGAATGGAACGTATAAATTCACTTCGAACTGGAATCATGGCGGTATTTTCGGTGATGTCCACTTCGCAGTGCGCATACGTTCGAATAATGGTTCTTAATCCTGGTCCTCTAGTTATGTTTCTCTTGTCATTTGTTCTATTCGAATGTATGCACACTGCAAAATCCAACACAATCTCACGAGCAATTCGTACATATTCGTACGAGGTGCCAAATTTGTGCCAATTCGTACTAATTCCTACAAGCTCACTCGTACGATTTCATACGATTTGTCTAAAACCACATGATAGGTAGGTTTAGGGGCGGGGTTATGTTTAGGTCATTTGTACAAATTCATACGAATTGGCATCTCGTAAAATACGTACGATTTAGAATAAATCGTATGTATTCGTACAAGTGAGGTCGTACAAATTCACCTCGTAAAATATGTACGAATTGCCGTGAGATCAGGTACAGTGCAAGTCCGTGAATGAATGTGCGAGCACCAGGATTGAGAACCGCTAATAAGATAAAGTAATGATATATTCTAATGATATAAAAGAAGTAAACCAGTTCACTAAATGAATCAACACTTTTCCGTGCTACTGTGTAGTAATTTAACAAAATTACACTGAGCTGTGCAGCAGTATGAAACAATCATTTGGTTTTGCTTTTTGTAAAATTCAGCTTATTTCTTGAAAAACAGCTGATCTATCTACTGACAAATGTGCTTCTAACTCCTCAACGCTGCATGAGAAACACGCAAAGAAGTAGAGAAAGTGAGTCTTTCTGTGAAAAGGACACCGTGTTTATCTCCAGAAGCAAAGCTTTGGGAAGAAAGGGTGAGCAAGAAAAAAAAAGAAAGACAGGAAGAGAAAGAAATTAGAGAAACAGACAAAAGAGACGGGGTGAAAAAGCACCTTCAGTTCCAGCAAAGGTGAAGCCACACACAGACAAAAGAGTAGAGCAAGAACAGGTATGAATAAATAATGACATTATTTATTAATTACATATTATGGATGATGTTTCCTCTTTTTATGTTCTTCATTTTTTACCTCTCTTTCAGTCTTTCTTTCTTTTTTGTGTGTGGTTTTGAACTCTGTGTTCTTGGTTTTCCTTCATCATTAAAAATTAAGAGGTTCAATACACATGTCCAGGTTTTCATTATCGTTGAACTTGATGAAGGTTCACGCATCGATTTTAATGCACTGGCCTGTTTGGCTCCTGTATATCTTGTATCTAAAAGTGACTACTTACAACAATGAAAACAAATAGTCAACGCAAGTCATCAGAGACTAAGAAACACTTATTTTATTACTGATAAAGGTCTTGTCTTCCTGACTCATTCTTATCTCTGACATGCCCAAAATGAACCTCGGCTGCTGTGCAGTATCTTTAAAAGCTACTACTCTCTGAAAGTCAAAAAATAAACAATATTTTATATACGTAATATAATATATATATATATATATATATATATATATATCTGTGTGTGATATATATATATATATATATATATATATATACACACACACACACGTTTTTCCAAAAGTATGTTACTAGGTTTATAATGCAAGCATCAAGTTGCACGGAAATCAGGATTAGTCATAAAATAAAATATTATTAAAGGGTTAGTTCACCCAAAAATTTAAATTCTGTCATTAATTAGGATCTGGATCTGGGATCCTTTCCATTGCATTGCTGTCTTTGGGGGGACAGATCATCTTAATTTGTGTTTAACCCTTTAATACAAGTGAAAATTAGATGAGAATTGGACATTTGTGTAACCTGGATAGAGGAAGAAAGTTTTTTTTCATTGTTGTGGAAGCAAAAATGTAAAATGACTCACTCTTCAGGTTATCAAATATGTAGATGAGACTTTATTAGGACTGGTTTGGAGAAATTCACATTACATCAAATCTGAGTCCAAACAGCTAAAAGATTTTTTTTTTAAATAAATGTTTACCAGTTAAGTGTAAAGATGTTAAATAAATGGCCTCTATCCATTATTTTAAATAAAAAGTCATCTCGTCTTAACCAGGATAATAGATTTGATAAAGAAGCATTACTTTTGGAATATGTCAAGATGCCTTATAGGGTTAACTTGATCTTCAAGCTTGAGATCCAGGTTGAAAAGCCTTCACATTCAGATCTATTCCTATTCAAACTTTGGCTTTTCTCTTATAAAGTCTTGAAGAGAAAAATCCTGTTATACATTTTCTTGCATTGGATATTCAAAGGTTGGAAAAAGTTTCTTCCAAGAAAAAAAAAAAAATGTTATTTAGGAACTTTTAAATTTTCTTTGGGGGAACAGAAATGTTTTTTGTGACACTATTGTAATAGTGCCTTTACAAAATGTTATTTTTAAAAGATTAGTTTAGTTGGTCTGAAATATGTGTTAGTACATTGTAAATACAAATTATGCATGTTCTAATGTTTTTGCCACAACCAGAAAATCACTTTCCAGAACCTTCTCTGTTTCTCTGCGGTGGAGCAACCTTCTACAACCAGCTGAAGACACATCTGTTATCTGAACCTACATGAATTACTTATTTCTCAAATCTAGCTAACACCTGATACTTTGGACATTGTTGACGCTCATGATAAATGCGCTGTTATTAATTTGCACGTTGCTTTAGATACAGTAAGAACATCTGGTAAATTTAACGTAAACATTATTTAAAAAGTAAGTCTGCATTCTAATTGACGTGATCAAGATCGCAACATAACCCCTGTCAACTAAATTCACCTTACTTTTAAATAAGGGCTGGAACCATCCTTCAACTCTGAAACTTGATAGACTCTCCTCATTCATCTGTATAGTCCAGCAGCAGATGGGTATTGACAGCTGGCTGACATCCAGTCAGAGAGAGCAGTGTGTATTCACTTTCCTGGAGATTGTTCTGTCTGTCTAAGCTCTGGCTGTGCGAGTTCTTTACGTCCGTGAGGAAGAGTATTGGACTTTAATTATGGCTTGGATTAGCGGTACAATCTCAATTGAGAGATACTGCGTGACAACAAAAACAACAAGTCAAACTCTTTAAACTAGAGATTTACATGTTGTGAAGAAACTGTGAGTGGCGTTTCCCAGTGCAAAAGTATATTTTTATATTATAGCATTATATGTATGTTTTTTACCGCAGCATACTATACTTATGTTAAATTTACACCTAAAGCAAAATACAATCTTTTGACATTTCAACCCATACAGTTCCAGTCCAACGAGACCCAAAGTCCCGAGTTTACTGTAGGGAAATCAGGGCTGTGCTGAAAATGGCAAGGAACCAAGGCGGAGGAACCGTCCTATCCGTCACGGATCATTGGCGTCCACGGAGAGCCCCGTGTGGGGGCTTGAAATCATCAGTACACTAATAGAGTGAACCTACCCAATGGGCCTTATGGCAGCCCCTCACATCAACACTTATAAGGCGGGTGCGAAAACGTGCGGATGCTCAGATTCATTCAACGCGGCACTGCCGTCGCTTTCCTCTGTTGCCGTGCAAGTATTTCGAAAGGGTGCATCAGGTCGTGTGGAAGAATCACTCCTGCGTGCCCGTGCTGGAAAATAGCTGGCTAGGTGAGGGAACATCTGTTTTCAATGGATTATGTCCCACCTCGCTGGGAAGCCAGATGGAAAGAAAGGGAGATAAAAAGGAAAGGAAAATGCTGTCTACAGAGAGAAAAAGCATTCAGAGAGGTGACTAATTACGCTTCTGATGTCTGAATTCAGACTGTGAAAGTGAATTACACATCTAACAGGCTGTGACTCTAGAGAACCTGTGTTTGGCTCCTTTGATTGCTCAAGGTATTACAAATATTTCACAGATTTTATTTCCCCAGAAAGAAGCACTGGACGTGCTTCCCATAGATCTAAATTCACTTAATCTCGTTAAGCAAGATGCAATACCGTTCGGCTGACAAAGCACTTCAGCCTTAATGGAGATTCTCCTCAGCTTGAAGACCTCTGGCTTGTGTTTCCGAGAAATCAGCGCTCATTATCTGGATCTGGTTATGGTGTGACAGCCCGGCATTCCAGCATCGCGGCTTTGTGGGGTAAATTTACGGAACGCTCCTCCCGTTCCCGAAGAAATGCCATTAACCTCGTGCATTAGCTAACCCTGAGCATATGCTGAAATTTATTAACTTTTACGACTGACGATTACGGCGATAATTTCCATTATAAAGCCATTATGAAGCGCTTCAGTAAATGCCTGAGATTTGTGACATAATGAAGGAATTACCCACCGGTTCATTCATATTGAGTAGCTGTGGGCCTTTATACGGTTAGCTTCAGTTCAAAGTGTCTGCAGAAGGTGATCAGGCCAGAAACGAGTCTCTTCATTTTATATGAATTACTTGCTTTTGATGAAACCGAATGGTCCATTTCTCTGTTTAATCATAGTGTGTTCCTCTGAAAAAGAAAAACAATGGCATTCTCCTAAATTAGCAAATGGAACCTTTCTGGTAAAGTGTACCGCTACTTAGATTCTCAAATGTACCTCCTCAGAAATATCAGAAGAGAAAGTCTCAAACTGAGCTCAGGATATTTTAGTATAAACTCAACTCCCAAATTTGCCTGCAACTGCAAAGAACAAAACATAAGAGGGTTGCTATCTCAGATGTTTCTCCTTGAAAGCAGCGGGACTGAAAAGAGACAGCATTATGCTTTTGAGATTCCCACATGATTTCTCAAGATTTTTTAGAGATGATCTCAGCAACTGTGCCAGATTTGCCAAGATATCTACGTTTTGAATCAAAAAGTCAGATCTCTTTATGAACTTTATGGACACTTTTTAATGACCAAATGATCTGTGCTATGCTATCTACAATAATTGGCTAATTTGTTATTTCTAGGGAGTTTTAGGAGAAACAGTTGACACTCGAAAGAAACATCTGAGAATAGTATGCGTTGCACATTATAAAAGAACAAACTCTGTCGGATGACTGCCCACTGTCCACACCAACAGAAAAAGGGAATCTCTTTAATGTCTCAATTGTTTCTCTTTCATATCAATGAGACGGCAAATGAAATGGAGATCGTATTGCTACATTTGCATAGTCCACACTTTTCACCAAATGACAAAAAGCCCCGGTTACTTCACACTTTTCTTAATCTCGGTACCAAAACTTAGACCTTGCATACCGATAATTGCATAATTTGTTATTTCTACCTGCAAGTTTTAGGAGAAACATCTGTGGCAAGCTGATACTTAAATGAAACATAATTCAGAATAGTAGGAGTTGTGGGCTATTTTTTCAGTAAGTGTTCACTAAAGTGTTACTATAGAAAACCTCTTGAATATCAAAATTGTTTCTCATTCACAGCAATGACATCAAATGGAGGTCAAACTGAGACATCTGCATAATTCAGTTTTCTCTAAGAATAAACAACAAAAAAACCCTGGGCCATCTTTTGTTTTTGAAGAGATCTTAACATCAAAAGAAAAAAAAAACAAATAAATCATAAGTGAGAATATTATCCACTGTGCACAATGAAAGAACAACCTGTAATTTTCCCAATTTGCCGTTGTCCACACCAAAACAAAAGTGCCTCTATTATGGATTTTTGAAAATTACCTTTCATGCAGTGTGGAAAGAGGATGAAAACATCCTGCAAAGTTTTACATTTTTAAAGTTATAAAGTTTTCTGAAAGTGACACCATGTATAAAGTTAATGTCCCTCAATAGAAAAAGTCAACTCTGAATCATTGAAACAAGTTGTTAAAACTAATCCCAAGCCGTATTAAGTTGTTGTCAACATTAAATAATAGCAGAATTGTTGGTCTGAATGAAAATTCTTTGCTGCTTTTGGAATGGTAAAAAATCGGTACCAAAACCGGTAACGCTGTACACAAAGCATCACTGCATACACAAACACCACTTTCATTGAAATGGAAATTAAATTGATCAATCGGATCAATGACTGCAGATTAGCATCACACAAAGGAGGGGTTTGGGAAAAAATATTGTTAAAGCAAATTATGGGAGTGGTTGAGTAAACAGGACAAAAATAAATGAATATTATCAGACAATAAAAGTGTTTTTGGGCCTTGCATGCATGTCAACCTGTTGTTGGGGACTCCCAAGATTTAAAATATGAACCTTTTTAGAACCTATAATAGTGGCATATATCAATTGTTAGCATTCAGATATAAGAGAGATACAGTTTGCATAATTCATTTTTTCTCCTAATAACAAACTCCAAATAATCTGAACTAGTGTTTAAAGGTATCTCAATATGCCTCATGTGTCTCAAACTGATCCATATTTGAGCCAGAATTTCAATATGAATTTTTCAGCATGCTATTCATGTCATTCTATTCTTTGCAATGCCCGCTGGTCCATATTACCATTCCACACAAGACTACAGGTGTCAGAGTTACTTTTCTCTGGCGATGTAGCGGTCTGTCAAAATGGGCGGGGAAGGTACGGTTGTTTATTCCAGCTTCCTCTAATACGTTCACACTCTACTTCTTTTTAATTTCCTCTCTTGTTAAATTGAAAGAGGTTTTTTTATTCTCCCCGTCTCTGCAGCTGTCACCATGGCATTTATGTCTATGTTGGACTTCAATAGGTCGAAGCACTGTTTATCAGACACTTCTTTTCCTAAAAGAGTTTCAGACTCACCACCACTCATGTGTCGTCCGCCCAGGGGAAGCTCAGGCAGTTTGTCAATAGGCCCATTATGCGACCTGTCAAGGAATATGACAAGAGCCCATGGCTCTCTCAGTTACTGTCTGGGTATTGAGAAGCTCACAAGAAAATGCCACACGTCCCTACAAGAATTAAACCTTGTAGCGGTGTGATATTTTTCTTATTATGATAGCAAAGAGAGAGATATCACTCCAGAAAAGCCTCACTTGAGGTATGGCAACTTGCAAGTGCTAACAAGCTTTTTCTTTGCACTGCTATTACAACTCTAAAAATATGTCAGTTTTTAAGCTTAAAGCTAAAAGCTTTGGTTATTATTGGATGTGTTCAACAAATGTAGCATTTTACAACTCTGTTAACATTTATGATGTTAGCTTCATTACAGCAAATGTTTGTCTTTTTAAATGTTAAGAGGTTACAAATGTGTATCAATTGTATTAGCTTGTTAGCAATTGCGCTAATGCGCACTGAGGCATCCAAAAACTGAAAAATGCTGCTTTCAGAGAACACGTTCCATAGTAGAAAGTTTCACTTCCTGTCTCATTAGCAGTGATGGGCAGTAGCATCGCTACAAGTAGTGACGCTACTAGTTTAACCCTCCTATTACCCTAAAATCGGCTAACACCTTTTACCCTTTTATCCAGGAATTTAACCTCCAAAATATGATTTTTTTTTGCTAAAATGTTAGTTTCATGTAATTGATGTCTTTGTTGACTACTTAACAACACTCTGAAATGCAGAAGAATTAGGTTTTCCCCTCCCCCATGACATGGGAAATGTCAAAGTCTCTAGTGAGATTTAGGACTCACCCTTCCCCCATGTGATTTGAGCTGTCAGTGGTTCTCGCCACACTACAGTTAATTGTTTTATTTTGTTGTTGATCATTAAACCATTACGCTGGCTCAGAAGCATGTCCGAAATCAGTTTGGTGAGGTGTCTTAGCGCAAAAACATTGCCTGCAAAGTCATTGCCTCATAACCCTGCTGAGAAAAACAGCATATGCTGGTTAAGTATGTTTTGATGCTGGTTTATGCTGGTCCTTTGCTGGCTTATGCTGGTTTAAGATGGTCCTTTAACCGTTTAAGCTGATTCTTTGCTCGCTAATGCTGGTCTTTTTGCTGGTTTATACTGTTCATGTGCTGGTAGAGGACCAGCATACACCAGCAAAGGACCAGCTTAAACAAGCATCAAAACAGACCTAACCAGCATATTTTTTTTTTTCAGCAGGGAAGGAAGTGGGTTTTCAGATGCAGCCTGTATTAGCTTGCTTCATTCAAAAATATTAGCTTGCTAAATTCAAATGTGACAAACTAATGTACATGCAAAACCCAACAATTCATACACATTTTACAAGGTGGCTAATTCGTACGACCTCACTTGTACAAATTTATACTATTTTGCCAAATCATATTTATTTTTCGAGTTGCACCTAACCCTGCCCCTAAACCTACCTGTCACTGAGGTTTAGACAAATCATACAAAACTGAGTGGTGTACAAATTTTACACCTTGTAAAATACGTACAAATTGGTCGTGAGACTGTGTTGGCAAAACCTTGTGTAAAAAGTGCTGTGCTAAAGAATAATAAAAGCAATCAATTCAGAGATATGTTTTACTAACTCCTTTTAAATTTATTTGTTAGCTAATCAGAAATCCTTTTAGCTAAATTTGTTAGCTAATCCAGCTGCGCTAGTTTGGACCACTATCTGTTTGAGCAAACAGTGGGAGACTACTTCAGTTTTCCACCAATAGTACCTCAGGAATCACTTCCAACAGCTTTAAAATCATCAGTTACACAGCAAAACATAATATTTTATGACATACCTTGACCTTACAAACAGTCACACATTTACAGTCCGGTATTTAAAACCAATCGTTCTTTACTCAGGCCTCCTGGGCTGCACAGAGTCAGTAGAGTTGTGCGGGGAAGACAGTGTCGTTCATTAGCTAAACAGGGTCAACACTATGTCTATCCCACCCACATGCAGAATCCACCAAATCAGCTATACTGCCGGTTCCTCCTCGCAGCGGCCCACACAGCAGGTGTTTATAGGTAATTGCTGTGTTTGCCGCTTTAGATTGTTTGTGCTGATGGTGGCGGTTCCTTCCCAGGCATGACTATAATTTTAGGATAAACACTTTGCTACTACGCATACATTTAAAAACAGAAAAACAGCGCTAGTGGGTGTATACTGTATGCAGTCCAAGTCAATGGTTTCAGACTACTGTTGAGGTATAATTCACAATCTCAGGGAAAGAACATCAAATTAAATGATTTTCATAATAAAATAGAGAGTAAAATGTCAAAGAAAGCATTTATTGCATCATGTATGGCATTTCACCTCACATATTAGGTTTATTTAAACCCAATAAGTGAAGAATTGCTTGAAAATAAACAGTTTTTACTTACAACACTGCGTCCTTCAAGGCATTATTGGATACTTTTTCAAAGGCAAGTTTTGAAGAGATTCAAAACCATCCTACTTAAATCCACTTGTTTCGTGAATTTGCTTCAAAACTTTGCTCAGAAATCTTCCAAATGTTACCTTTATCAGCACACAAACCCTTGAGCTTTTGTTTCTCCACTCATCTGGGGTTTCTCGAGTGCTTCATCTCATCTGATGACCTCCATCCAAGCAAATTCTATGGCGGCGTATGCCAAAATACTGAGGGTTAGAGTTGCATTAGACCAGCTCTCCAGACAATACTAAACAAATGAAGCACGGATATGAGAGATCTCAAAACTTCCCATCCAGCTGTACTTGAGTTAGTCTTCCAGCTGGGCCAATCTGGCGAACGTGAGAGAGATATGAACACCTGAACGAATTAGAGGAGTTGTAAAGACACCTGGAACGTAACAAAAATAACTGTTCTACTTTCACGCTGGTATTTTAAAAGTATTTTCACTGAATCCACAGGTGGCAACTGTTGCATATGACAAGTGTGGTATTTTAAATTCTTCTCATTGCTGCCGTTCCTGTTTCTGCTGTCATGTAGTGGCTTTAAATAAATGATAACAACTGAGTAAGACTGTCCGAAAAGAAACAAAGTAAATGTTTTCGTGTAATAGCTTGTGTACACTCTTGATTATAATGAGGTTAAAAAAGGTTGTGTTACTTTAGATTATTGTGCTGGTTGTGAAATATGGTAGAAACTTTATTACTTTCTATTTTATAATATTATTAACCACCGAAAAATTACGAATGCTGTATTGTTAAACAGAATTTTAAATCGTTTGGCTGCAAAATTGAACCTTTGACTTACATTTTTATATCTACAACATTTTCAATAATATTTCACAGTACAATATTCTGTTATTTGTTTCTTATGTTCACAGAATTTTTGACATCTGCGATATTAAATTGCAAAATCCTTTCAAGCATTTTCAAACACAGATTTCCTTTAGTGAGTCTACATGATTAAAAAGTTCTAATCCAATGTCACAACATATTATTTATTACATTTAAATGTGATTTACCATTCACTATGAAGGAAAAGGCACCTTCCCAACCTGCTCTGCTTTTACTTGTGACTGGACCATCCATAAACACCCCACCTGTGAAGGAAGTTTCATTAGATTATTTATTTGTTTGTCTGTTAGAGGAAATGAGAAGAAATGGAACTGACCTTGCCAGCCAAAATGTTTCTCTTTATAGATAAGGCCGGCTGGATATGCTGTCCCTGGGCTATTGTGTTTAATGAAAATGAAGACCCTCAGTACCCCGCAGAGGACTCTGCAGGTGCCAAGCTCTGATCTATTATTCTCAGACAGAAAGAGAGAAAGAAAATAGTACAGAGAATGAGGCACACCACTGTTTTTTCATGTGTTGTGTGATGAATTTGTCTGTTCTGTTCTTGAATTCTGTTTCCTGACGTACAATCATACTTGCATCGCTCTGAATGAAGCATTCGGGCATCAGCCACTTACATTAATCTTCGTCTTGGATTGAATTTCACCAGGACTGATTCATTATCGAAGGTCCCGGTCAGGCTAGAGCCATGGCTGACGTGCCTGGATGAAACCGTCCCATAATGCTTAGGTTGCAACTGCATCGATCTGAAACAGGCACGGAAAGATCCACACATACCGGACCAGTGATGGTGGTGGATAATCAACCCACAATAGTGCCGCCCCCTGAAATTGAGAAACTGCAAGACAACAGAGGAGCCCAGAACCACATGGTTGTGGGCGACATATTCTCAAGAAGGGACACTTTCAGCTAGACAAGCTGAAAATATGCAAATGCATTTATACAAATATGCAAATTCTTGGCCGATGCATTAAAAGTGTGACTATACATGCTTAACATGCATTTTTAACTATACACTTGTCAACGATTAAACTAAATTACTGAAGTTAAAAGCATTTCTGTTTACACTTAAAAAGTTTCTGTTTGCATAACGTTTGTTTTGAGTGTAAAAAAATGTATGTTTTGCATTTCAAGTAAAACCTAAAATAATCTTAAAACCTGTAAAATACAAAGCGTGTACGGTATGTAGCTAAACATTTGTGTATAGCATTTTTATATCGTTTTGGCGTTAAAAGCATTTGCATTTAAACATTTACGTCCCTAAACAAGCAGTTTTTGTTGTTTACACTTTAACACGAAAATAATAAAATGTTAAAACAGCTTCTTTAATTTCAAACACATTTTGAAATACGTGCTTCTACATACATTTGTGCAACCGTGTAATTATGTACCATACTGCACGTTTCGCCGCAGTTTCAAAGTGAAGTGTCCAGAGAGTGGCGCTAAAACACACCTTTAATACGTAACCATGGCACGTTTGTATTAGGTTGGTGGTACAGGTACATATTGCAGTGTTTTTATAATCCTGCTTGAGCTATGTTTTGTGGCCGTTCAGAATATCCACTGAGTGTCGCTAAAGATTAATGCTCTATCATGTTGGAAATATCTACCTAAACCTACCTGATAATGTTATCAAATGTAAAAGCAATTTGAAAACGTATTCACTGCTGCAGCCATGCTGTTTTAACTTCCTTACGCTGATTTGAGGTGTTTTGTCGAACTGTTTTACACGGGGTTCGAACCAATGCTTTTCACCACAAAGCTGTATATGTGATGACAACAGTGCTGGGGGTAACACATTACAAGTAACGCGAGTTATGTAATAATATTACTTTTTCCAAGTAACTAGTAAAGTAACGCATTACTTTTTAATTTTAGAGTAATATAACTGAGTTA
>JAUMHR010000082.1:3955897-3985972 GCA_032361145.1 Enteromius fasciolatus
TTTATTTCAAGTTTTAGCTTTATTAGTAATATATATATATATATATATATATATATATATATATATATTAGTAGTATTATATAGTATATATTTTCATACTAATATATATATATATAAATATTTTTTATTATTATTATTACTTTACTTTATTATTACTTCATGTCAGTTTTAGGTTTGAGTTACTTCAGTTCATCAAGTTTAAATAAAAAAAAAATAGATGAAAATATTGGAGTATTAATATATATATATATTAAGGTATGTAACCTTTTGCATATATATTAAAATTAAATTATAAAATAATTATTATTATATGATTGAATAAATAATCATAATAAATAATAATAATAGAATAAAATAACACTGTTTTATCACAGTTTTATCAAGAAAAACAAAACAAAGAAAAATTAAACCACAAAAATAAATAAATAAAAAAACTAAATAAAATAATATTTAGTTAAATAAATAAAATAGTTCATAATTTATTTATAGTTATATAGACATTTGATTTATTTCAGTATTTTCTACAGAAAACATGCTTTTTATGTGTGTCTAAGATTATACAAGTCAAGTATCATGCAAACTGAAGGAATAACCTGAGGTCAGACTGAGTAGTGGGAGAAAAAAGGAAATCTATGTGACCTCTAAAGGATTAATAGTCCAGAAAAAAATAAAAATAAAGTTTAGCCCACACGCTTCATGAGATATAAAAATACTATGACAAACACAAAAACTGTACAAATTAGCACCGGCCAGTGTGTGTTTTTTTTTCTCGCTCACTCTCAAACTCAAGGGCATCATCTGAGAGATGTGAATAAAGGTGACTTACTATAAGAAGCCAACATCAAGTTGATTTACTTTTATCTCATTTGACCTTTCAGCGTTCGGCTTTGTATTAGAACCACTCTGTTCACTGAACCCAAGGGATCTTAAAGAGATAGTTCACACAAAACGGGGAAAAATGCTGTCATCATTTACTCGCCCTCAGGTCGATCCGAACCTCTATGACTTTCTTCTGTGGCACACAAAAGGAACACTCTGAGGAATGTGCTGGTAGCTTTATTCCAAGCATTTACATTATATGCAGACCAGAGCTTTCAAGCTTCAAAAAACACTTGCTGGGTGAAGAATTCAAAGACATTTCACAATCTAATGAAACATTATTAAGGTCTCAACACGGGTCTTGGATACTGGAGTGCCAATGTTCATTTACTTGCCGTTTAGCAGATGCTTTTCATCCGAAGCGACTCGCGGTACACTAATTGCTGAGAGAATCAGTCCCGCAGGAGCAACCTTGGGTTAAGTGCCTCACTCAGGAGCCCAATGGTGACGGACTGCAGCAATGATCTCAATGACTCTTGGGTTTCAGGGTCCCATTTCTGTGTAAAACTGAACCTACAACCTTCTCATCAGCAGCCAAGATCCTTAACCAGCACTAATTTGTCCACTCTGCAAATGCGCATGTGTTTAAAACAAGGCAACAAGTGAAGGTTACTTTAAAGGATTTTTCCACACCAAAATCAACATTTTATCATCAGTCATGAGTCATTCCAAATGTCTTCAGAACAAAATGTGAGATAAACTGGGAGGTAATGAACACCATCAAGGTCCAGAAAAGTATGAAAGACATCGTCAAAATTATCTACCTGCCATCAGTGGTTCAACCTGAATGTTATGAAGCAACGTGAATACTTTTTGTATGCAAAAAAAGAAAAAAAAAAGACTTAAAAAATGAATAATTTGTCTCCTCTGTGTCAGTTGTGTCACACGGATAAAAAATTACAAATACATAAAGTCTTAATAAAAAAACTAAATAGGGAAATTAATGAGTTAATGTACTGCATAAGTCATAAATTGAAGGCAATTATAAATAAAACATCAAACTAATAAGTTCTAATCAATCATATTAAAATATTAAACAAGTCATAAATCAAACAGCAACATAAAACAATGCCACAATATAAGTCATTAATAAATCAAAGTATTTAATGCCATAAAGTCTTAAGTCAATAAGTCATAAAAAGTAATTAAATGTAATACATAATAAATAACTAAATAAATACTCAGCCATTACAATGATTAAATTATTAGTCATAAGCTACAAAGTAAAAAAAATAAAATTAAAAATAGTGCAACAGTAATAGTCATAATAAACAAAAAAAAAGGAAAATACATGATAATAGATAAATAAATAAAAAATATAAATAAAATAAATTGTAAAATAAGTTAGAATCAATCAGTCTTAAATAAGTCATAAGAATAATTAATTAATAAAAGTAATTATTAAGTGAAGTCAAAAACTGTCTAAGTATTAAAGTCAGTCATAAATAAATGTCAAAGTCATAAAAAAACAGTAAAGATAGCATAATCGTTAATTTTGCCTGTACTGCCATTTTAATATACAACTATAACATAGACATTTTTATTATAGAATAATCCAATATTATTTTATTTTATACTAAATGCAATTCAATTAATATAAACATTATATATGTAATAAATGAAAATAATGTGATGTTCTAAACTTGATTAATCATTACAAGTTTTTTTGCTTTATTATAATAGTTTGACAATGCAAATGGACATCTTCAATCCCGCACACTTGAAAATAACCAGCCATCACTGTTTTGGTCTTATTTGAACGTGGCATATCTGACAGAGTGTCAGTGTAATTTATTATTAAAGATGTGCAGCCGTGCCCTTTAAGACGTCTCGTAATGACTGGCCACATGCAATTAAACCTGCATATGAAAGAAAGCTCCGGTGTATATGTGTGTGTGCTTCTAATTGTCAAGGACTATTTCACAGCACCATGCTTCAGCACCCAAAGGCCAGTTTAAGGTCACAGGGATGGCAGCGATCTGACAGGACAGTTCTGCGAGGCGCCAGAGATTGGTAAACCCCTCCAGCCCGGAGAGATTTCAAAACAACGTTTTATTTATTTTTTTTCCTGCGGTATCATTCTTAGAGATTACAGCACAGTGCACACACTATCTCACAGTCGCTGAAGGACAATATGGGATGAGACAAGGGTCAAAGAGACCAGAATGAAGATGAAGGGCAGAGATTGGTGTGATAGGTGTCATGCTGAAGTGTGAGGTAGGCGTGTGTGTGTGTGTGTGTTTGTGTGTGTGGCAGGCTGAAAAAAAAAGTCGGACGGAGTGATAGAGACTGAGATCTTCTGTCTGACACCTTCACAAACACAACCCTGGCTGGTTACTTGCGACACTGCAAGTCGAGCCAAAATATACGCACAACTTTCATCTGTCCATCTGGGATGGGAAAAACACTTCCAGAAAAAGAAATCGCTCTTGTGATCTTGTGCACAACAATATTTAACGTAACATATGTGATTCTGTTTCAGAATGCAGTTTTTTCTTTTGTGGTGTAGCACGTTTTTTTTTCGTGGCACGGACACGATTCTTACTCGACTTTCGTGAGTCCAGCACGAAAGGATGCATCAAATGGGGTCCTAGTATTACATTCGTGCTGGAGTCACGAAAATAATGAAATATTCGTGTCCCTGTTGGTTGAATATGTAGGTTTGTTGTGCTATTTAAAGGGGAAGCCTGATTAAAAAAAGAGTTTAGCCAATTACAGTATAAGGTTGCTTACATAGTCCATACAGCTTGCCCTCCACCCATAATATTGTTTCTCCAGTGAAAATGTTGTCTCATCTGAATAAGGAGAAACAAATGCACAGATCAAGCACTGTTTATAAGTGAAATACATTTTGATGTGAGAAGACAATAATAGAAGATGGACTTTTTTCACTGGATGAAGCATTGGACTACTATTTTGGACTACATGGATTCATTTTTTTTAAAAAAACATGCAGCTTTTCACTTTACAAGATGGAGTCAACAATTTAACAAGGTTTGCGAAATTTGTTTATTTCAATCAGTTTTCCTTCCATGAATGCTGCTGTTAAATGCAGTTATAAAAAAATATATATTAGGTTTATTACCACCACAAACCCTTAGAATGTGTTAGAAAAGGATTCTGTTAAATACTATGCATAAAAGGGTTTCTGGCCTTATAGGGAGTAAGTAACAGTGGAAATAGTGAATTTTAAAGCTCAGAAATGAGTGAAATATACATGTCCACGTACCTACATTTGGTAAAAATTAATAGACCCAGCAAGTGCCTAAGTATATAAATAAACCGATTAAATACTAAAACAAAAGCTAAATAGTACCAGCAAGCAAAAGCACATAAGATGTATCCTACATAGTTTATCCTATATAGTTTAACTAACAGAGTCTACTACTCTGAAAGTTATTGCTTTGAATGAAATGTTTGAGGCTATTTAAATGTGAATAAAATATGCATTTATACTTAGGCATGCAAAATACTATCCAAAGGACAAGCCACTTCAGAAAACTTTGTTTATAATTGGACGTGCCTTAGGTCTTTAAAACGAATCTATCACTTTAAATGAACTTTATCAAATGAAAAAACACCACACTAAGGTCCACTGAGAAGAAACAACACCGCCACACTATCGAAAATATTTATTATCTGCGCACTGCTGAGTCTTTGTTTTGCCAAAACTTATTTAACATCAACAATTGTTGTTTTGGCCGGCAATCAAGAGCCGCTTGAAGTAAATTTAAAATAAATGAGCTTCCCTTGATTCCCAGCCAAAACAACACTCCAGATCAGAGACGTTTAGATGTCTGGAACATCTTCCCGCCCGCCGACACACACACGGGCAGAAACTCATCTTCACATTAGCAATGTGAGTCATCATCAAGCTCTCTCTTACCACGCCAGGGTCTGATTGGGCGAGATTGAAGAAATTGCAGGGGCAGATTGCCCAGTAATGGCTTTGTGAAATGTGAGTTGAGATTCATCCTCATCTTCATCGTTCTCTGTCTAGCCTCTACATCCTCTCTACTCTCACGGACACTCTAAATACTTTTGATGAATCCATCTTGGTCCGGGACTGATGGGTTCTTTTGAGCAGGTGGTTTTTGCTTGCTGGTCCTACCAGTAATTGTAGTCCGCGCCCGATAAATACATCTGGATCGGGGCACGTTAAGGTAGAAGACGTGTGAACAAACATGTAATATATCACACAGCGGTCCGTGGAGATCTCTGGTGTAATGAAGGGTAGAGACGCTATGCAGCACGGTAATAGCTTGCAGCAATGAGGGCCTGAAATGATGGTTTGTGTGTGTGTGTGTGTGTGTGTGTGATATGTTAGCTACTCTCACGGCAGTCAGACGCTCGATATGTTGAGTGGTGAGCTGTATTTGAGACGCCAGGGGTGCGGGTCTGTGGCAGATAGTCTTCCAGCAATTGACGTCAACCCTGCACTGTGGGTGGTAGAAGAGGAAGTGTGTCTGTCCATTTCTATATCGACATTCTGTTTTATGCATTTCGTTCTCAAGAAAAAAAAAAGTGGTTGCAGTAAAATACAGTTATGGTAATAGCATGGTACTGTTTGTATAATATACACCATTGCATCTGCTTTAAAATAATAATAATAATAAAAATTCACAATTCAGATTCATTTTATTTTTTTCATAATTGTGAGATATAACTTGAACTTGCATGAACTTGCAATTCTGAGTGGAAATTTTTTTTTTTATCTTGCAATTCTGACTTCATAACTTGCAATTTATATCAAAAAGTCAGAATTGTGTGATGTAAACTTGCAATTGCGAGAAAAAAATAGCGATTAGCGTTTTTATTTCCTGTTCAGAGACAGAAAATGGCTTCCATATGGTATTTTGTGAATTGTACTATAGTACATGTCCCAAAATATGGTAATATCATGGTACTTGTTTGGTAAGTATATGTGTGGATGTGAATGCCATATGAGGACTTGAATTGAACTACATATAAAACCATTTTAAAGAATATTTGGGCTCAACACTGTTTGGAAAAGCTTAAATTTAACATGGTCTTTTAAAACCTATTTTTGTTGGATTATTTAACTATTACAATGTGGTTAAGCCTGTAATTATTGCAGGAACCGGTCAGTGTAGCCAAGCTAAAGCCAGCATGTAGCTAAACACATCTAAATCCTTAACAATAAAATGTTTTACTCTTTTGAAAATTGAAGGTGACCAGCTAAAAGTTAATTCGAATCAACAGGACTTTATTTATCTAGGGCAGTTATCTTTACTGCAACCTTCATGTCAGCTGTTTAGCTTAATCGTTTGGAGAACTAGCCCCAAAAGACCACAAATGTCCAAATTGAGGAGGAGACACTTAAATCAACCTCCTTCATACCTTAAACTTCCAATTGCTCCAACAGTGTTATCTATGTGAGACGATGACAAAAACTCCTCCAAGTTTTTTGGAAGCTTCTACATATACTGTAAACCTTCACCACTCTCACCTGATAGTTTTATAGAGCTGAATTTATGTCATGTAATGTCGAGGACCAGCGCTGCACCCACAATTCGATTAAAGTTTTACATACCGAGACGCCTGACATCAATTCCAGTTCTGCAATAAACCAGCACACCTTGGCAGCTATTTTCTCACCCTCCAATCAGATGTAGTCTGCTATGTTTGAGTGGTTTCCCTTCATCCGAAACCTCCAATGCTTGTAGTTTCACCATTAATCCAACTGTCCAATCAACGAGGAGCTAATTTAGTGCTAATTTAGAGCTAATTACAGTCAACAAGCTCATGGATGTCTGGCACCTGTGTTGTTTATATGCTAAAAATAGCAGAAGACTAAAAGAAATTAGTCCTTTTCTATATATTTGCACTGTCACATTTGCTATACGGAAGTACGAAGCCCCTTAGGTTTATGTTTTGCAAAAAACATGGTTTCGAGAGGATCGTGCACGCAGTAATCACCCACGGCTGTTAGCCGATTCCCTAATCAAGTACACCCAATCACATCCACCTTCCTTCCCTATAAAATATCCCAGCTTCGATGTTCCCACATCTCGCTTTGATCGCACCCTCCTCCTCCCCTTCTCCACCTTCATTCCCTTCTCCCTCGTCAGGGGGGCAGACGGAGAACGAGCCGAACGCCGAACCCTCACGCACACCCTCGCTAGGGTTCTTTTCCCTAGGGTTCGGAGTTCGCCGTTTTCCCGGCTCGCTCCCCAGACAGCTCGCCAAATTTGCGCTATCCATACTCTATTTCATTACCAGGAAACAAGAACTCTTGAAATGGACACGGTGGAGTAAAAAAATCAGCTGATGGTTCCATATACGCGTTATGATCGCTCTCGCTTTCGGCAGCTGTAGCACCGCCTCTAATGATGTAGAACTGTTCCATTACGGAGCTGTCTAATACACTGGAAGCTTAAAGTAAGCAGAAAGTGTTTATCTGAGCTCAGTTGGTTGTGCCACAAAATGCAAAGTTTTGCGAGAGAAGCAAAGTTTTGCGAGGAAAAAAATTCTTTCAACCTTGATTTTTTTTTTTATCCACACCGATATTTTTCCTCCATCATGTCCCTTAAGGGGCTCCGTACGGAAGGATATTGCAAAAAGGAGAAGAATTGGGGGGTGGATGGTTTCCAAGATTTCTTGAAATGATTAAATTTTTTTTGTTCTGTACTTTTATCTGCCATGAAAGACAAGCTTTTGCGGTCAACGAAAGTACATGTCGTCAGTAAGTGGTTTTTAGATGTGCACCATTCTAAATATGTAGCAAACAGCCCTTCTATTATTTCTTTACCAGTGTGTCAAGCTCATGAGAGATCTATACAGGTTTGCTAAGATGTCTGATTGGTTGAGGCTGTACATCAATTCACCGTTCCTGACAGAATTAATGGAGTGAGAGTGGCAGAGAAATTATGTTAAATGAAAGACACATTTACTTTTAAGTAGGTAGGGAGGCTTTGACAGCGCTGGTGTCGGCCCCATCAGCTCACACACAACTCTCAGCATCAAAGCGGTGGAACAAAACGCTGCTAGTCTGTACAGACTAGTGAACCAGGTCATGTTTATTTGCATGCATGAGGCAGAAAGTGTGTCAAGAAGTTGTCAAAATGCATGTGAAGCTTGGAGAAACCTAATGTGCAAAATCTGACAGCTGATTAGAGTCAAAGGTTATGTAATTGTGGACTGGCTAGTAATTGTACTCACTAATGATTTTGTAGCTTTTCATTTTTCAAATATTCCGAAATTACAGACCAGCTTCCCTGAAATTTGTATCAAAACATCTGATTAACTCCTCCCACATAATATATAGTTACACCAGTGATTGACAAATTTGGTGGAGACAACCAGATGAAGACTATAAAAAGCTGCAGAATTTCACAGAACCTGTCAAGAATATGTTCGGGCCGTATTTCACAATTTGAAATTAAACAAGAAAAAGCAGACTATTTTAAGGACCTTCTATGTTTCGCGTTGTGACATTGTCATCACTCCATCTCACAAGGTAAAAATACTATATTAAATAGACTTTAGTTATAGCAAAACTAATTTATGAACACAAAAGCCAATAGAATATAATGAAAATAATTTTGCTGTCAAAAACATCAGATATTCAGGCAATAAAGCCCTAGACTTGTTTTCGATGTAAAAAAAAAAAAAAAAGCAACAAAAAAAAAAACAGATGTTCTAAATGTTGCAGTTGCACTAGCAACACTAAAGTAGATCAGATGTGTCCTGGTTATATTAGGTTCTTTTTCAAAGGTAGAACAAACATCTACAGCCTATTTAGAGTACATTTAGAAAATAAGCTGGCGATAAATCCACATTATAAAACCTTTGTCCTGTCCTAAATGGCACCCTCTGCGCTTTGGTCAGTTCCCATTTGGATGTGGGTACATACTCTAATGCATATGGACTGATGGGAGGTAGATTTATGCATTTTACACTACTGTACCACAGACTTAAAAAAGGACATACTGTAAATAAGGAACTCCTATTGAATCATTAAATGACAAGGAGGACACCCTACCACTTTGTGCATTTCACAGAATTGATAAAAATCCACATCAAATATTTCTTTAGAACAGAGCTACCTTTTGTGTCGAATTACTTACAGTACCTACAGACTCAAACATAAACCAACACAGTACGAATGTGTAGAAAATGGGCAGTACATGAGCTAGTACAAGACAAGCATTTGTAGTTAAAAAGTATATACATTTTTATTTGCTAGATTTGACATTTATTCTTCAGCTGGGATCATGCAGAACCCTTTAAAGCTGCACTGAAGCTTGCAATTTGAACCTTCAAGCTGTTGGCTCATTCCTCAAAAACATGAATCTCTTTCCCTGATAGCACACATACAGTACTGTACATCTAGGAGACATCTATTTGACATCTGCATTTACATCTGCAAGACATATTATTTAAGTTGTTTGCTCATCTGCAATACTTCTATTGAACGTCTCCTTTTATATGCCAAATAGACGTCTATTAGATGTCTTTAAGAAGTTTATTATTTAAATTGTACGTGAAATTGACATCTGAAAGACGTCTGTCAGACATTTGTAGACAACAGATGCTTTCAAGATCAAGAGATCTTTAACAGACATCTTGCAGAAGTATGTGTACTATATGGGTTTTGACTGAAGACAGACAGGCATAAACATCTTGGATGACCTGGGGGGTGAGTAAATTATCAGGAAATTGTAATTCTGGAGTGAACTAATCCTTTAACACAAACTAAAGCAGTAATAACACGAAGAGAGTGGTATGTATGGCTTTGAAACAGGAATTCATCAATACAGAGGATCAGCCCAGATAGCACACGCATGTCTGCAAGATGTCTGTTAAAGATCTCTTGATCTGGAAAACATCTGCCGTCTACAAACATCTGGCAGCCGTCTTTCAGGTGTCACTTTTACATACATTCTAAATCATAAACATCTTAAAGACTTCATCTTATAGAGGTCTATTTGACATCTAAAAGGAGACGTCCAATAGACGTATTGCAGATGAGCAAACAACCTAAATAATGCATCTTGCAGATGTAAATGCAGACGTCAAATAGACGTCTCCAAGATGTACGTGTGCTATAAGGGAGGTAACTGAGCAATGTGACCAAAGCAATGAATGCAGCTGGATAGAGCTAGTAGCTTTGATATCAAATGGTAGACTTAAGAGTTCAATTGCCACCAAAATAAGTCACTTTTATTTATATAGCACTTTATATAACACAGACTCTGTTAAAGCAGCTTTACAATAAACAGGAAAACAGTGCGTCGATAATGCAAGAGGATGATAGTAAACTCCCTTTTCCAGTTAAAGTCAGTTTATCATTGATTCAGTGATGTACAGTTTAGACCAGTTCAAGTATCTGTGCAATCAAGTCGCCAATATTGCCAGAAAGTGTCGTCAACTAAGCAAGCCAATTGTGACAGCGACAAATAGCCAATAAAATAAAGCAGTAAATATCTCAAGAAAGTAGCAGCATATGAATTAGCTAATGGTGTGATGTGACCAAAAACTCATGAATGCAGCTGGACAGAGTTGGAGAGTACTTTTGATCTGAAATGGGAGACTCAGCTAACTCAAATTTAATAAGTAAGGCCTCAGTCAAGAAAGTTGATGGTGTATGGCTTTGAAATTGAAATTCACTGATGCAAAAGATGCAAATCAGATAACTGCACAACATGCCTAAAACACTGTAGTGATACCACGAGAGTCCAGTTGCAGGCATAATGACATCAAGACATCTTACTGTCTACCATGGCTTCCACGCTTGTCAGTTTTTCACTTCAACTACAGGCCTCTGTACAAGTCCCTTCGTATTTCTGCAGCATACAACTAGCAACACGGTATTTGGAGCGAAAAGTCAAAAGAAAATCCTGAGCTCATTGGAGAGATGGAGAGAATAAGGAACACTGAGCAGGGAGGCTGTTTCAATTTCATTTATCAGACATCATTTCTCTGCTCCACTGACTCAACAAATTCAGTCTGTCGGCTCAGTGTCACCCCTCCGGGTCCCTACGCCCTCCATACGCACACCCGGTGATGCAATGTTGGTAAATGACTCTCTAATAAAGACCTAAACCCATCCCACCACTAGTGCACATCCGTTCTCATTCCAGTTATTGATCTAGAACTCATTTCCCCAGTTCCCAGATGAAAAGGACCAAAGGTGCAATGATTCCCTAGAGCTTGGGTAGGCGTTGTGTAAGTTATGATTGGGGAATATAGTGTGACGGGGTGAATTTAAGACCAAGGAGGTCTATAATATCTGAAGTTATCTGTTAGAAATTCCATTCATCTCAGTGGCAGTTGCTTGGCTCGGCATTTATTCCCCTGGCAATTAGATTTTTTTTTATTTTTAGCATTAGCATACAACTAAAGTCCATCACTTCCATGTCAACCATCACTATGGAGCATTAGTTTGAAGGCAGTCTTGGTCAGTGAAGGTTGCTTTCACACTGGGAGTTTAGTTTGAAATAGGGTACAGTGTGCCTTTGCAATGGAAGTGTGGCACACTTTGCTTGAAACTCACTCAGACTTGGATCATGAAATCTTTAAACCCCTGATGTAAGGTTTTTTGATGTAAGGAGTGCGAGTTTTAATGCAAGTTTTAAGTTCTTTTGCACAAGTTTACATTAAAAACACACAAGTTACAGTAGGTTAATCATGACTGTGACGATTAACAGCTGGGAAATAAACTGCACGCTTACATTTAGATACATGTGGCAGCAGCAGAGTTGTTAGAGTAAACAAATCAATAAATCCACTTCTCTCTCGTCTCCTCCGAGGCTCTCTTAGCATGTTTTGCTCAAACTTTTGTCATGGCATTTGAACTGCTACACCGTTGTTGCTTGCAAAATCAAAATGATGATGCCTTAGGTAGAAATTTACTGATTAAAGAGGCTGTGTTATAATATTATATTATCCCTTTGCAACGTCACAAGGGGAGCGAGATCAGATGCGCACATTTTTGCAGAAAAAAAGCTTACTGGCTCTGCCAACCAACACACATCACCACTGACTCTCAGACTGTTATCCGGACTACACTACCCAGCTGCCATTGCACCATCACGCCACCACTTGATCACATACACCTGCACCTCATTATCCATGCCCATGCTCTCATTAACACATGCATTTTAGTCAGATTCTCACTCCAGATTTTTGCGAAGTCATGAATTCCCTCGTGTTTCATTTCCAAGCGTTTCCTGTGTTTGTTTTCCTTGGACTGTTTTCCCTGTTTTGTGATTGTGTGCTGCCTGCCTTGACCTCTGCCTGGATTATTGCTTATGCCTCTGGATTATCTATGTTTGCTCTTGACACCCCTGTTTACCCTGCCTGCCTGACTTTGAATAAAATGGTTGGTAGATGCACTGGGGACTTGATTTCAATTTTGATTTTCATGATATGTCACCTTTAACAAAAACAATTTAAGGACCTATAAAAGTTTATTTTCGAAAGGTTGTTGCAAAGACCTTTAAGTTTCTCTTTTTTAATATGAAATGATGCAATATTTACTTGAAATGGTAAAATGCCCATGAAGTGACTCTTAGAACCTAAAAACACTGAGCGTCACAAGCCCTTCACCATGTGTAGTAAACAAATTGCACCATTCATTCATGTAGACATATTTTAATATGTAGTATTTAGTATTTTTGTGACTTAACATTTACAGAAACAGTCCATATTGCTTTTTTACTTTTCATGTTTCGATCTGAAGTTGTGCAAATTCTGTGATAGTAAATTCCATTTCTATGACTGTATTCTGCATTTCCATCTGAGTTGTTCACATCACAGAAATCATAGGGCCCTAATTAAAATGGCCCCGCCAGACTAATGTCAATATGCACATGACCAGACTTTAACAAAGCTTTGATCAAGTGGTCATACTTGCTTAGCATTTGCAAACTGTTTCCACTACTCTTAATAACTACAAATTTACCTCTTCACCAAAATAATTTTTAAATTCTGCTGAATGCACTACTTTTATAAGCAATCAGAAGATGAAACATGTTGAAAAATACAACAGACTTATATTAAACAAGGAACCAGAGCCATATCCAGAGACCGTAATGTCATTAAGCTTAAGGAGGTGGACTCTGTTGAATGGCCCATTAAGCGAAGACCCACAACGCCCGTGAACCATGGCAGTGAGTTTTGCAAAGGCAAGTTTTCTTCAAAAAAATCTAGTATCTAATAACTGTTCTACTTGATTCACTGTAGGCATGTATGTGTAGATGTAGACCTGTAAGCGAGTGCACAGAGGTCTCAAATGTCAGAGAGAGGTTTGGCGACACTGTGGCTGCGACACGGGGCACAACTGTCTTCTGGGAATAAGCCACTAGTCTCAGACTTCATCTCTCTATTTCTTCCTGTCTCTGTACAAAGATTCAATTACTACAAGACCGAGGGCCAATGCAAAACTCTATACATACAGAAACAAACACGATACCAAAGAACGAGAGAGTCTCACAGTGTGAATTTCTGATGATCAGGCCTCCAGCAGAGATGAAAGTCACACACTCAAAGACATGAAATCCATTTGATCAAGCACTACATAAAATACATATCAAACTCTCTAGGGAATGATGGACATCTCTACATAAACCAGAATATTTGTTATAAAGTCTCAAGTGGAAGATCATTTATTCTGATTCACATTCTGTAGACGCACTCATGTCGTGTCTTATTTTACGGTTATTTTAGTCACAGCACATCAAACACTGAGAAGACGCTGAGTGTTTTTAGATTCAACGTTGCTTTTCACTTATAAAAATATATGTTCCAATTAGGAATGTTAAATATTTAAACATTCTACTGCATGCCACCACGAGACCACGAGTGGTTCTTACCAGTTCTGTCTCTGGATTCAGAATTTACATTGAAAGAATACCTTTAAAAAAACAGTCTTAATAATTAATTTATATTAATATTACAGTGTTCCTAAAACTTGCAAAATGATGTACTTGAAATTTTTCTCAAGATTTATTAACATTATTAACATATTTTGAGATCAATTTACCTTCTAATTAAAGGGTTAGTTCACCCAAAAAAGAAAATTTTAATTACTCACCATCCTGTCATTCCGAACCCAAAAGACCGCCGTTCATCTTCAGAACAACTTTGTGAGCATCTTCTGACCCTCCATAGACAGCAACACTTCTGAAATAATCCCAGATACAGAAACTTTGTGAGGGGCTGGGGAGCGCAGGGTATAAAGTGAACGTTAACCGCCGTGCCAGCAATGGGGCAGCCCGAAGCGGGGCGGGGACAGGGACTTTTCGTCTGGCTACATCGAGCAGCGCTTACCTGTCTCCCTGGCTCCCGCGCTGGCGACACAGCCCTGGATCTGCATCTGTGAAGATAAAAAGGTGTGTGTTAGAGGCGTGAGAAATTGCTCTTTCTGTGAAATTGTGGGCAATCTGTACAGCTGAATGTACAGAAGCTTCTGGCCCTCCTCCAGGAGTGGGGACGTAGATGGTCTCGAAACAGCGCCGCGTACCGCAACGGCACGCTCTACCTGCGGGACCGCCTCGTACCCCCTGGCTGCCCGCCATCGAGTGTGGTGAGGGCCGAAGGGCTTGGACGCAAGCGTGACGAGTAAGGCGTTTGCCACAACTTGGTCAGCTCTCCGTGCACCTCCGGGAAGAAAGGAACTGGGGGCGTCTCTAGCCCCCAAGAACCAGTCATCCAGCCACAAAGGGTCGGTCGCAGACACACGAGGCACCTGCAAACCAATACTTGCCGCAGCGCGGAGGAGCATGTCTGACAGTTCAACGTCCGCTGCTGACAGGGCAGACGCCGCAGGGCAACGGCTGCTCGCCGCAACAGGCGCTTCACCATCAGACTCACCCTCTAATGGTGCAGAATACATCTCGACCTCTCGGGGCGCCCCGCAGGACACACTCGGTCTCCTCCGGGAGGACCACGGGACTACGCGGCGCCGTAGAAGTCCGCGCAGCTGTTACACCGGACGAAGCATTCTGAGCGGTCACCTGGAGGTTCCCCAGGCGCCTCGGCGTGGAAGCCATGAACTTGCTACGGTCCAACGACTTTCTACGGGAAGGACGCGAGGGGAGCTGTCTCACGAATGAGAGACATCCAGTTACAGAATGCTTCACCAACCCTAAGAAAATTGCTCTTTCCTCCTGGTTGCCCAGGGAAGACCTATCGCGGCAACTCTGTGCACTCAGAGGTCTTTGCTCACTGGATATGCAGGTGACTGGCACAGCTGGCCAAAAAGCCCACAGGGTCTGCTGACAGCCACCCAGAAACTCTGTCAGACGAGAGAGCAGATTTTGCGGGAACTCCTCCAAACGATCCTTCCTTCACTTTTCTCACAGATGAAAAAGCCCAGGGGATCTCCAGCTGCAAAACAGCAATGGCTCTGAAGCGAAAAGCTGCAGGCGCACTGTGCGCCTGCCCTCTTATACTCACACAGTGATCACACACCTGAGCGCAATCAGTGCACGCCAATGTTCATTGGCCTTTAATACAGAGCTCAAAGGCAATAGGTCTCTCTAGCGAGTTCCCATATGTAACATCGAAGTGATTCGACTGAAAGGGTAATGTAAATGTTTGGATGAATTAACCCTTTAATTCTAGGTAATTGCTTGGAAAAAGGTAAAATAAATAACAACAATGATTTTGACTGTCATAAAGATAAACATAAAAAATAAAGCAATGAAAAACAATACTAAAACGTACAGAAAACCTCAACACTGTGCTTTTTCTGTTATTATCTTCAGAAAATCTTATCAAATTGCAAAGAGTGTTATTTGGCAATGTTAAATATCCAATTATTGAAGTTATGCAGGTATAGATGCTAAGACTGACTGAAACATCAAAGAAAGGTGGTTATCAAGGTAACGATTGCCTGATTAATCATATTACGCTTATTTTTTCTCTTCGCAAATTCCTGTCATTTCAGTCCAGACAGTGTAAGAGGTTCAGAGCTAGTTACCGCTCTTATTGCTTCAGAGAGCAGATCTGTGAAATTACTCTTAAAAATGCTACATTGTTCACAGTTAACAGACTGTGGCACTCACTGAGGCGAAAACCTCCTCCCTCTGAAACCACAGCTCTAATTCCTTAATCAGGCAAGCCAAATGAATTTTGAAAAATGCTCTATTCTTTAAAAGACCAACTTTTCCAATTTGCATAATAGGTTTGGCATTATCAGTGCGGTGAGCTCCAAATGGAGAAAAAAAATAAATAATAAAAGAAAACAAGAAAACTGGTCTCGTCTTCAGACACATGCAGGTTCAATGGAGAATGCCCCAGTTACCACCAAACAATTAGTTGCAAAGGAACTTGTGATTGTAGATATTGTGTCGCAAGCATGCTGGACATCGTGTTTGCAATAATTGGTTTTATTCACAGTTTTGAGTTTTGAGAGAAACTCAATTAATGTTTTTTTTTTTGGTTCAATTAACTTTTGCATTAGGTAATTATGGTCAAATGAGTATTAACAGATACAATTTTTGTTTAGCTGAGAAAAAAAGATGCATTGAGAAATTCTGCATCGATTCTGAGATTTTCCTCACGACCATCCCAAATCGATTCTGAGCATATTCTGTCCAAATATTTTGTTACCATAGACATGTTGTTTTTTCGCCCTTATGGTTTTAGACTGGTAAACACATACACAAAAACTGTTATGATTAAACACTTTCCCTCAGAAAACTGATAAAAGTTTGTAATTAGAAGGTTTCCTCAGTGAAACACATAAGGTACGCTTTTCCTTTAAAATGTAAGACATGTTTACAAAGACCTGCATAGAGCTTAATTACACCTTAGACTAAGAATCATAGTAATTTTCATAGTGTGCCCATTAATTTTTCCATTAAGTTAAGCTTGTGTTGGCTTAAGTTTGGAATGTACTTTAAAAAAAAATGATTGAAAATTGCATTAAAAATGGAAATGAAAACGGAAATACCAATGTTTTTGTGCGAAGTCCCCTGGAGATAACACAGCTTGCACTTGAGGAAATCAAAATAGCATAGTAAATCAACTATATGAATTAACAGTAAATCAAATTAGCCCTGATTAGCGTCAGAAGTTATAATGTAAACAAACATTATAATCATTACACAAAGCCCTATGCTTTAAAAGTACCATACGTATATTTTTTTATAATAACACTGTATATAGAACTACCCAGTGAAAATTTTAATTTCTAGCGTTGAATGAGGCCAACCACACAATACAGCCATACAATGTTCAACAGTGGTGTATGAATCATAGATGACTATTACATATGGAAGCAAAGAATAACATCTTAAATTAATGATAATAGTCCTGTACAGCAAAGGAATAGCATATTAAAGGAAAACGCATTCGTGTGATTTCTTTCAAAATGCCTACACGGTATATGTGGCCTACAAGAAATGCATTTTCTTTCTTCCGCTTCATAAGGCATGTCTTTATTTTCATCATGAGAGATGCATTATGAATGCGGTGAATAGTGTTATGCTACAAAGCTAAAATAATAAGAACATGAATGCTTCTTAATGTAGGTCATCTCTTAAAAAAAAGAAAATCGTGTACAGGCTTGGCTTCTGTTTTCAGAGTATAATTGAGTCTCCTTATGAATAGATTAATAATTTAAAGCAGCCAAATGAATAATTGATGCTGTTAAAATGCCTCTACTTTAAGAAATGTGTATGACTTTTACACATCTCTTTATAAATGACAGCCGCGGTTGCACCTCTAATTCAGGAACGGGTTTAGGGGTTGCTTTGCTGCCTGTCTGCACGTCAACAGATTAACGTGTCCTTGTATCTCAACGGAAGAACAAAATAGATGTCATTTTACTGTTTGCCACCCAGGTGTCGGAGGTCAATATGCAAAGAAGAGGCATTTGAATGCAGCTATTGATATTTAGATTTCCAAAGGAATGTGTCGATTAAGAGCAAAGCAATGTCGGTTTCAACCAAACGTTTGTACTTCCGTGCGCTGGATTTGAAACGCCGACCTTGAGAAGGTATGAAATAGTTAAGCTGCTGCTAAAATTGCTAATTTTACAATGTACCAATAATCAAGAATAGAAAGTGTTTGAGGCTTATCCCTTAAAAAAAAGATTCAAGTGCATAAAATGCCCTTTAAAAAGTAAAGATGAGTTCAATGTAAATAAAAATATAACTTCAAATAAAACTTTGCCTCTGTTGGATGATCAGGGTAAATTGTACTTATTTAGTACAATTTGGAAAAATTATACTAAAAATACAAAAAATTAGTATTTGGAAAACATATGTAGCTTCTTAAATGAAGTACCAAATGAAAAAATGTCATCTTTAAACAAAACAAAAAGATTTTGCACATCAACATCCTGATCAAAAGTTTACACCCCCTAGCTCTTAATGCATTGTATTGCCTTACTGAGCACCAGTAAAGTCTTTCAGCTTATATAACAGTTATGTATAAGTCCCCCGTTCTATGAATATGGAAATCAAAATCATACAGTCTGTGTTGGAAAGACAACACGCAGTATTAAGATTCATTGTAAACATTTGATCAGGGTAACTTGGGTAGTTTTTGTTGTCATGATTTTCATTATGGCGTCAGGAGCATATATATATGAATTGCTGTAAAACTGGGCTGGTAATGCAGTAAGGACATCGGTAAAATAATCCATGTGACATCAGGGGTTCAACCGTAATTTTGAGCCTGTCCTCCAACAAAAAACAACCCTACAGGTCATTTGTGCAAGCACCTTATTATGACCTATATTTCTGTTTATAGTTAAGCGCCCTCTAGCAAGCGTAAAAAAAATGACAGTATTGCGTTGCGTCTGTTGTCATGAAATCGCGTAGACTGTCATTACCAATCAAAATGCGTTTTTATATAAATGCAATGTGTCAACTTTTTACACTGATCTCACGGTAATTACTACATATTTTACATATGACAGCAACGTGACTGCAATGTCCCCAGGTCCAAAAACGCCTTTTTGGAGACTACCTCAAAAACTCATTTACAGCTTAGATGGCCTGAGGATGAAAACAATTTAAGCAAATTATAATTTTTGGGTGAACTATTATTTTAAAAGCAACTTGTTTTGGTTCAGTCAGTGTAGGGGTGTTCGGTTCCAGTTTTTTTGGAGTCGGCTCCGACTCCCGACTCCTAATTTTGGAGTCGGTGGAATCGACTCCTCTACTCCATTTACTTTGAATTAAAATAGAAATACATTTGCGCCTAGAATATCACATCAACCACCTGCTGTAAGTACAAACTTAATATTTACACACAAAGTGTGTTCTGGGAACGAGTGTGTAGTGGCTGTAAATAGGCTGAGTCACTTAAAACGTGTTTTATGTGCTGATCCTGCGTCAGTGAAAACACATGTTCATATAGAGACATAACGTCACGTTTATGTAAACATGCATCCTTTCAGGGGCGAACAACAGCGCTTACTCTATTAATATTTTTTTACGTTTTAACACGGAAATTATGTTTACATGGGATGAATTTAGGGCTAGTGAGAGTCGAGGAATCGACTCTTTTGGAGTCGACTCCCCATCTCTAAGTCAGTGTACTTTTTTCTTGCTAGCTTGTTGGTCGTCTTGAAATTTTGTTACTGTATGTTGTTTTATTCAAAAGTCGAAACCCTGGCCGAAGCAGCCACATTCTCTCCATTCGACGCTGGACTGAACATCCTGAGCTCAATGGACAAGTGCTGTGAACGATTTAGAGGGTGGCAAACTATAACTCTGTACGTTATCTGTACTGTTTTCTATACGCGTCTAGATCTAATACTGATGTGCCGCGCATGCTAAAAAGCCACTTTGTTTTCTTATACCTTCTGTGAATGATTTCTGAGTCAAGAGCTTGACCCTGATGTGCAAATGAATGGCTGTCGGGTTCTATGAAAAATGTAATTTCTTTCATTGCTTACAATAAAGCACAAAGGTGAAGCCAGTGAATGACAAAGTTTCTGTCTGTGAAGCTGTCCTTGAACAAGTTTATGCTCTATGACTACGTGCAACAACATGGGTGAAAAAAAAGACAGGCAGTTGCCAACTTGATGCGCACATTAATAAGTAATAATTAAAAATTAAGTAATTGAGAGGATTTATGCTACTAAAACTGCTTGTGTGAAGCAGTAATAACAGAGTAATAACAAGTTAATGATTAATAATTGACAACCAAATAATTCAATTAATTTTAACAGCTAAAAAACCTACTAATTAAATAAAGAATAAGTAAATAAATAAACTTTTTCATCAAGTGCATTTGTAAATCTATCTCTCTCTTTTTAGACAAACATAATGTAACCAAGAAACCATGTCAAGAACAGCTTCAGATAATAAACTACAAATAAATGCTTTTTTAAACATTTTCGTATATATTAGTATAATTAATACATTTTCTTATGAATAATTTTCTTATTTTTCTAATAACGTGTATGTGTGAATTTGATTTCAGTATCACTGTAATAATTTTATGGTTTAATATTTTGAATCTGTTTATTATACACACACATTCAGTGTTCATTTACATATGCATAGCTTCATTCATTTTTTTTTTTCTGTTGTAGATCAAATGAGAAATGCTATGATGATAAATAGTTAACATATGTTTTATATTCCATCTTAATCTTTTATTTCAAGTAACGTATTTAATGGTTTTCATTTTAGTTTTAGTGTTAATTAACTATAATAACCCTGGACATATGCAATCAAGAAAATGTAGCTTAAAAACAACAAACGTAGAAATAATATTTAAATAAGCTTATGTATACATATGGTAGTAATTTGAAAATGTCCTTTTCTTTTTACAATTACAGTAATCACAGTAATGAGAATCTAATGACACCCGCCACTGAGGATAATGGGAATTATAATGCGCTTGTTTGTCACCAAGCACTGCAAAAAAACATTATAATTAAAAAAATAAGACATGTACTTACACATATATATGCAAACTATTGTGTGAAATGTTAAAGTGAAATGTTACCTGGGCACTTTTTTTTTCTCTCTTCTCTGGGAGTTGCATTTATAAGTTATCAGCAACAACTGAAGTGTCATTTATCTTCACGCAAGAAGAAGGTACTCGACCCTCTCGTTGCTTTATGCAAATAGAAAAGCATTTTGATGTAAAAGGATGTCGAGATAAGATTGCTGTTGAATTCTGATGCCAAATTTTTGGGAGGGGAGGGGGTGTGTCCATGTTAAATCCTGCTTAATATTCATGAGGAGCGTTGCCTGAAAGAAGCAATTATAACAGGGGTAACAGGGTTCAGCTTTAGACGTATGCCAGTGACCTTCATGTGTTCGTCTCATCCCTCATTTGCTATTTAAATACACTCATTTATCACGCGCTGCTGTCACACAGTTGTCACCGACGCAGGTGTGTTTCTGATAAGACACATGAAACAGCTTTTTATTCGTAACTCTGGGTTTTTTCAGGGTTTATCACATTACGTCTCTTCATTCTCACTGTCAGATTCTTGCATCCCTGTTGGTTTTTGACTCTATTTTTTGTTTTACCTCTCACTCTTTCTCTTTTCCTTGCTGTCACCATCACCAAGCATATGAATTCAGTGTCTGTTCACATTTTTGTTTGCTAAAACAGTTATCTGTGCAGTCAAGTGCAGCAAAGTTGACACACAACAGTTGACATTTGGGAGCGACCAAGTGACAGTGTTGAAGGCTATATGCCTAATCCCAATAGGATGTCAAAATAAATGAAACACATTTGAAGCAGAAACTTGTTTGCATGTGCAGGTACAGTATGTACAGTACTCATGCACATTGTAAAAACTAGTGCTGTCAAATGATTCATCTGATTAATTGCATCCAAAATAATAGTTTTTGTTTGTATAACATGTACTGTATCTATGTATATATATATATATATATATATACATACACACATGCATTTATATATATTTATGAGAAATGTTGTTTTTATGCATTAAATATATTTATATATAAAATAAAATACATAAATAAAAATAAATAAATATATACATTTAAATATTTTCTAAATGTATACTATCTGCGTTTGTATTTATATACTGTATACATAATAACTATAGAGAGCACACCCACAGATATTATGTAAAAACAAAAATTTTGGATGCAGTTAATCATGATTATTTATTCGACAGCACTAGTGAAAACATTTATAAACATTATATATTGTTATATTTGTATATATGTACGTTTTAAGTGGCTATCTTCACCTGTAAAATCACCAGTGGACGATTTTTTAGATTAAATCTTGCTTATTATTCTTATTAAAAACAGTAATATTGCAGAATATTATTCACATTAAAAAATAATTGTGTTTTAAGTGTTTTAAAATGTGAATAGTAACTGAAACTTCGTCAACTGTCATGCAATCCTTCAGAAATCAACAATTTGTATTATTATCAATGCTGAGCACAAATGGTAAAACAGTAATATTTTTGAATATTTTTTCCCCAATTGAGGGAAGTGTTGTGTAAGACATTTTTTTGATCAAGTAATACTTTGCTTATGTATTTTATATATACTGCATATACACACACACAACACAAATGTTTCAATTACGGTTTAATATTACTGTTCATTTTATAATAAACAAACAATCAAAAACAGTAACTATTTAAAAAGTATGTAATAACCAGTAGTTTTGAGCAGTAAGGTAGGCCTAACAAATAATTCCAACAAATATAATTTATTTAATAAAATAAACATGCATATACATTTTTTTAAATAAATACGTTAATAATTTCAACATGTCAGCCCACTTTATTTGCATGTAAACTAGTCATACAAAAAACATCCTTTGGCGCCAATAAAATAATCTCCATGACAGGCCTCCACAAACCTTTTTCCGTCGCTACAAATACAGTAGCAATTTATGGCTTGTGTCATTTCGTAAGCGGTTGAATAGAGACAGAGTCATAAATAACTGTAAGTGATCGCTGACATTCAAAGGTGAGCGGAGAGCGAAAGTGAGTGGAATATGAAGGTCTGGGCCGTATAAAGCTCATCTAGCCCTGGAGCACCAAAACTTATCCCTCATTCAGCTATCTATTAAGTTTAAGTGCTGACAGACAGACTCACTGCCTTTCCAAAACACTTGATGAACTTCTTGTGTTGATCGTTTTCCCATCGGTTGAATCTCTTTATGTTTTGAAGGGTTATAATGCTGGGCCAGAGTCGAAGTGAAGTAAATGTTTTTGAAGATAAGCTATTCCTTTTTCTACCTTTATGACCTTGGTTGCATCAGCCATGTGTAAGTTACAACTTAGCTTGAGTGTTGCATAAGCTGGCAACTTCTGGAGCACGAACACTGACAGTGACTGGATCGCTGAAGATTTTCATGTGTCTATGAGATATTTTTTGCTAATATGCTGCATCTAGCTGTGAAAGAGGTCTACAATTACAATAGCAGTTAGCCCCTGCTCATTTGCATGAAGTTGATCCTTGCAATGACATACAAATTTCTATAAATAATTAAACGAAATAAAATGAGCCTATTTGATATTTGAGAAATATATCATTTATATTAGCCTAATCATTTTTACTGGAGTCAAATGAAAGGTGATGTTATATTAAGAGAAATGCCATTATTATGCATAAAACATATAACCTTTCAGCTAAATCTATCCTTAGCAAATTAGCCTATACTAAAAAAGCACCAGGTTGCACCACATCTCGAGAAATCCGCTTATAACATTGAAAAATGTGCAGTATTTTGGTCCTCACTTCAACGATCATCTACAGGACTCCACTGACAAGGTGAATTTGACCAATTACACATGAGATTCCTTTATTTACCCAATGCATGTGAGAAAAACTTATCAAAGCCTCAAGGTGAAGGCTTCAATATCCTAGTCCGGAATCAAACTTTTTATTTTTAACTTTTCCCTCAAGCAAGTACACTATTACCGGACAAATGTGGACAGAACAATGCAATCAATCACACAGACACCTGCCGCAACAAGCTTTGGGACAGAGCTCGGAGCTGCGGGCCTATTTCACAACACAGCCGGTCTGGAAGTTACAGTCCACACTAGCCATAAGTGGTCAACAGACCTTCCAAGGCTTCATCAAACTCACTAAATGCTTAAAAGTGTTAAAAACATTCCATCATTTACACACCTTCATATCATTCGAAATCTTGTTAAAATGCATATTTCCAAAAGGAGGATATCAAATTATATTACTGGAAACTGCAGCCTAGCAAAACGAAAAACATTTTTCCTAAACAAATTTTTATAATTTACGTCTTTTCTCATATCCTGTTGGATGTACCCGAACTACGGACACTCAATTAGCTAATAAATGCATTTTTGGAGAGTTCTTTTTGATGAATCTTTCCATAGCAAGTGGTTTGAATAGGGTTCAATTATGACTTGGAATGATTTGCTGTTGTGGAATGAGTTCGCAAAAACGACCTGGGCTACGTTTCCCAAAATCATCGTAAGGCTGATTTATACTTTTGCGTCAGATGCGCCTGTTTTAATGTATACTTCTGTGTCGTAGTCCGTTTTGACGCGCAGTACACTTGCGAACAGCTAATCTGCATTGTCACGGGCATGTTGCTAGTGCAACCCGCCGCAGTTACACGGCAAAACCCGAAGAAGAAGCGGATCGTCAGAGAGGCATATAGCTGTGATCACGGCAAACAAATATAAAGTACAGTAATTAAATCATTATTTAAACCTATAAAAAGAAGAAAACAACGGAAAATGAGATGATAACATTCTTTCAGTCTCCACAAGCACTTGTAACAGGGCAGATCAACATCTTTGTTGACCCTGGAACAACATTGTGATTAGCCAATCAGATTTGAAGAACCAGTTTATAGTTTTAGTGAAGTTTAGACTGACAATCAGTGTTTGGTGCTTGTACATCAGTGTCAGTCATCTATCATTTCCTCTGATTTTAGCCATTTCTCATGGGTAGGGTTAGGTTTAGGTGTAGAGTTATGGTCAAAACTAAAATTTTGGAATAAAATGTTCTTCCAGGGTCAACAAAATATGTTGACCCAGGAACACACCTAACTCAGCAAAATCAGGACGTGCGTCCAGAATGTTCCATCCAGTGTAACAGCCCCGTGGACTTCTGGTGAGTCGCGTAGTCCCGTGGTCCTCCCGAAGGAGACCACTCTCCCCGTAAAAGGGCAGAGTGTATCCTTCAGGGCACCCAGAGAGGTGGAGATGTCTTCGGCAGCATCAGAAGCTGAGTCAGATGGTGAGGCGGAAACCGCGTCGGGAGGGCTATGAGGTGCCGCGTGCACCCTCAGCCAACGGCCCAGAACCGCAGCCCAGCAGCGCTCTCCCCCAGTGCCATTCTTGCCGGAGGTGCACGAGGAGCTGACCAGGTCGTGGCGGGTCCCGTACTCGTCACACCTGCGCCCGGGCTCCTTGCCCCTTGCCACTCTCAATGGTGGTGCAGCCAGGGGATACGTGGCAATCCCTCAGGTGGAGCATGCTGTGCATGCTTTTCGGCGACACTGTCGTGGGCTTAGCCCAGGAGTTCTCAGCAGTCCAGAAGCAAACCAAGGCGATGTCTCACATCCTGCCTCACAGGGCCAGCCGGTCCCCGAGTGCACAGCCTCTGCCTGCTCGTCGCTGAGGGCGTCCCCTCGTGGACCCAGTACATCTGCTCCGACCCCCGCCGAGGCACATGATGCCCGACTGGCGGCCCATCATCGAGCTGACCGCAGGCGAGGGGCGCCGTCTGCTGCTTAAGGACCAGCCAGAAACACCCACCAAGCTTCGAAGCGTTCCTGAGACAGGCAATCCGGAGGTGGTGAGGATTGTTCTTCGGGGGATGATGACATTTCCGTCCCCACTCCCGGAGGAGAGCTTCTGTGCACTCAGCTGCCGTCGGCCCATGGGTCGCAAATTCGCAAAAAGAGCAAATTCTCACACCTCCGGGCCCAGTGGCCAGAGGTTCTCATCTGACCCACACCTTTTTGTCTCCTCAGATGCTGACCCGGAGCATTGTGTCGCCAGTGCAGAATACAGAGAGGCAGGTAAGCGCTGCTCAAGGCAGCCAGACTCTTCCCCATGTCTTTCAGCCTTCTGGGATCAGTCCCTGCCCCTGTCCCCCAACAGGCTGCTCCAATGCTGGCACGGCGGTCAACGTTCCCTTCATTCTCCTAGCGACTCGACTGGGAGCCTGGATAATGCTTCCCAGCCCCTCGCAGTGGTTGATACGGATGGTACGCCTCCGCTTAGCGATTCAATTCGCCAGACGCCCGCCCAGGTATCGCAGCATCCGCTACTCTACTATCCACTCGGAAAGCGATGCCGCCGTCCTACGTGAGGAGGTTGCAGTCCTACTGGTGAAGGTTGCAATCGAGCCTGTCCCTCCAGCCAAAATGAAGTCAGGGTTTTACAGTACTTACTTCATTGTGCCTAAAAAAAGCGGTGGGCTGAGACCCATCCTGGACCTATAGGCCTTTAACCGGTCCCTTCTCAGGCTGCCGTTCAAAATGCTCACTCTGAGCGCATACTAACATGCATCCGGAGCCAGAATTGGTTCACAGCTATCGACCTGAAGGACGCGTACTTTCATATCTCGACCTTGCCTTGACACAGACCCCTTTTTCTTTGCATTCAAGGGTTGAGCATATCAGTACAAGGTCTTACCCTTTGGCCTGTCCCTCTCCCCCCGCGTCTTTACGAAGGTTGTGCAGGGTGCCCTCTCCCCTCTATGGCAGATGGGCATCCGCATCCTCAACTCAATCTTGACGACTGGCTGATAATAGCTCATTCGAGGAATCTGTTGTGCATGCTACGGTCATGCACCTCAGTCATTTAAGTCTTCAGGTGAACCGAGAGAAAAGCAAACTCTCCCCAGTGCAGAGAATCTCTTTTCTCGGTATGGAACTGGACTCGGTCGAAATGACTGCCCGCCTCACCAGCGAGTGCGCGTAGGCCATGCTAAAATGCCTAGATACATTCAGTACAGGCTTCCGACTGTTCTGACATATCGATTGCCTCGCGTTGTGAGCCGTACTTCTGGCCCTGCGTTGCTTTCTTCTGATGCTGTGCCACAAGCACATGCTGGTCCGGACGGACAACACAGCGGTCGTAGTGTACATCAACAGACAAGGTGGTCTACGCTCCCGTCACATGTCACAACTCGCACGCCATCTGCTCCTGTGGAGTCACAAGCGTCTGAAATCGCTGCGTGTTGTTCACATTCCAGGGACACTCAACCGCAGCCGATCAGCTCTCACGGTAGCCCATTGGGTGGTTGAAGCCATCTCCCTGGCCAATCTATACCAGGGAGAGCCGTGCCTCTTAGGACTGAGAGCTCACTCAACAAGGAGTGTCGCTTCATCTTATGAGTTGGCTGACGGCGCCTCTCTAGCAGATATCTGTAGGGCCACAGGCTGGGCGACACCCAACACCTTCGCCAGGTTCTACGACCTCCGCGTATAGGCTGTGTCCTCCCGTGTCTTCACTGAAGACAGCAGATGAACAGATGGCTGGCTGGTGTCGACGTGCTGCGCCATTCCCACGGGATCCGTGCATTTTTTTGTCAGTGTTCCCACTAAATAGGTGAACCTGTCCTCCCTGCCCCGCAGTCAGAACTAGAGCAGAGTAGCTCCGTACTGTGTTTCTACTGGGTCTCCTTCGCCCAGTAGGTTGTGGCTACAAATCTCAATATTCCACAGTCAGCCAGAAGGCTGTGTTTCCTTTCAATTATATCCATAATCTTATCAATATATTGAATTTCTTTTTTCCACATGCAGAAACTATGTGTTTAAATCATGTGCTCCACTCCCCCAACATTCTGCCAACTGGCAGCCCTGTGGGCCCCAATTTCGGTCGTGGCCTGTTCCATGGGTGTTCCCATATGTAACATCGAAGTGATTCGACTGAAAGGGTAACGTCTCGGTTACGAACGTTAGAAACATTTTCATTGCCTTTCAGAAATCAGCGTGCTGTTTTCTGTCCGGGTATCAATGAATCCCTTGTTTTAGTCGGGTTCTTGCAATGAATCATTCATTAGGAACATGACTGAATCATTTTTTTTTTCGATTCCGTGTGAATGAATCGAACAGCTCGCGCAACCATTTGGCTTTGGAGCAGACACCCCACATGATTTAATCTTTTGGTGGGGTTTCTCTCTCAGTAAGACACTTTGAAAATGTATTGAAACTAAACTTACAAATCCATCTTATCGTTTATCAAGCATTTTTATTTCACTATACCGCAGGTAAAACTGAAGTAAACCCAACACACAAACTTAATATAGTGTAATAAATTATGCAAATGTTGGTGGTTTATTTAACTCATGTAGGTTGTTACTTTACCATTAATGCCATTGTACATTATTGTAGCCTACACAGGAGGCTACTTTTCAAGTCAAGTAGGCTTTTATTGTCATTTCAACCATATACAGTTTAGTAGACGAAACGTTCCTCCAGGGCCAAGGTGCTACATATGACATAAGTTTTAGTCAGGCAATTCTGAGGAACTGTAATAACTCTTCTGAACATGCTTTTTAATCATACTTAAATTAATGTTACAGTCAAAAGCAAATGTAAAACATCCTCCCAGCATGATGCTTGGTGCTGTATTTCCCCTGTATACCTAGGGTGCCAACTGGGGCAGCATGGACTTGGATTGGCAGGAATGTGAGTAGATTAATTTGTTATAGCTACATTTAGCTCAAAATGGGTCAGTAATGGGTCAACCAAACACAAAAAAAAACAGTTTTGGCATGTGAAGAACAGAGTATTAAAATATATACAGCACATCTTCTAATTTTACAGCAGTCTTATTTATAGCGTGATTCAGTGCAGGATCTACAGCCAGTAGCCATGTCCTCTTTGTCTGCAGAGCTGGATTCAGGCATTCAGGGCCGGTATAAACACGTTGATTTGTGTGTTCCTATCTGTTCATGTCTGCGGCCCGCATTTGATTTCATATGAACTTCACCTTTAAGGGCTACCATTTTGTGACAAGGTCCATTTTCTCTCTTAGCATTTACTGGATGACGGTTTCACATGTAGAAAATATATCGAGCCTCTTTTTATTGATATTGAGCGGATGCCCCGCGCAAAGTGACCTTCCTGTGAAATGGCTTGAAAAGGGATCATCTTGTGATAGGGCATGTTAGAACAATTTACATTCAGTGCTTTTGTAACACTTCTGCAATTCACTGTATGTATTTACAGTATTTATCCATTTTAATGAAGCTGATGCATAAAGAATCTAATGAATTTAGAGATGTAGCCCTCTAGCTAAACGATTTCTAATATTTCACAGCCTTGTAAACTACAAATTATCTGAATAAAAAAAATTGTTTAGGTTTACAAGCTGTACACACTATCTGTGTTCAGAATGAATACTAGATTGCTGCTTACTGAATTCTGTGTATAGTATATAAATTAAGTAAATTAAGTGAAACGGTGCACATTATGTAACAGAAATGTTGGAATGCTGGCATGCTACAACAGCCACACTGCAAGTTTAATTATCTCAGAAATGTATAATTGAATTTAAAAATGAATTTATTATTTCACATTTGAATCTAATTTTGTTTATAATGTGATCAAATAATGGGTCAAGAAGGAAAAATGTGGTTGATGTTACTTCATTCATTCATTATACTGGAGAAAAAAAGGTTGTGAGCATTGTATTGTTGAATACAGTATCCCACTCAGCTTTTTGTATATTGCACATATGGTCAAACAGGATATTTTGTGCATATAGTGTTGCATGCCAGAGAAATGGTACAAATATGGTAATAATATGCTATTTAGAATATGGCCATTTAAAAATGTTTGTGTGGCACTATGTTTGGAATGAAATGCCATGTCGTGTATGCTACATACTATTCAGCCCTTGTGCTGTGCTGAAAATACTAATCCTGGTGTTCTTGGTCAAAAAATGACTTGGATTCAGTCTTTTTGGCAACTTGTTATTAGTAGGAGGTTTGTTCATTTTGGAACTGTTTAGTTGTAGGCCTCATTGATCTGAGCTTATGCTGAGATTATTTTTCATTTATTTCAAGTAAATAAAATGGAGATGCATAAAGTCAATATAATCAATTGGTTCCAAAAAGCAAATACAAAACCTGCACTTAATTATTATATAAAATATACAGACAACACCTAATGATAGTGGATGCTGGAGCGACACCCTCGGAAATGGTCGAGCACATAAGGAAAAACACGAGGTATTCATTTGTTTAACCAAAAAAAATAAATAAATAAAGCAGATTTCAGACACAACTTTCTTCT
>JAUMHR010000082.1:3996737-4009449 GCA_032361145.1 Enteromius fasciolatus
CACATCTGTATTACTCTAGGGATGTTGGAAAATGAGCCTATTTCCAAAAAAAGTGGAGTGTTCCTTTAAGGGGCTCCATACATTTGAAACCTAATATCACTTTATTGTAGCATTGTTTCATCATAATCTTTACAGTATCTCATAATTCTGACTTTTTTTCTCATAGTTGTGAATTTAACTATGAGTTGTGAAAGGTTAACTATTTCCTGTTTCCTGTACTAGTGACATTTTTATAATTGCAAAATATTTTCTCACAACCTACTTTATATCTTATCATTTCTATGTTGTATCTCAAAGTTGTGACTTTGTTTCTCATAAGTGTGACTGTTATTCACAATTACATCTTTTTGACAACTTGCGAATTTAACTTTTTTTTTTTTTAAACAATTGCAACTTTTTTCACATTGCTTCATCAGATTTTATATATATATATATAAGGATTGAGACATTATGCCTCATGATTTAGTATGTCTTAATTTTGATACTTTCTCATAACTGGGACTTTTTCCTCATAATTGCAACTTTATATCTTTCCATTGCAGAATTTTCTCATAATCATGACTATTTCTCATAAAAGCAGTGTCTTTATGACTTCATATCGTATTTTAATCTCTCTTTCCCTATTTTTTTACTCTGAAGCACAAATGGTTTTCCATATATGGCTGTTTTACAGAGAACAAAAAACTAATTTGTTTCAATTATTGCCTGTTTTTGACACTAACAGGTAGATATTAAAGGGGAAAAAGTCAAATCTACAGATCACAAAGTTGAAAGAAAACCTTGAGCGTTTCCATCAGGGCATTTTCAGTCAGTGTCATTTTACCCACGTCGAGGAAAGCTCTCCAGATCTAAACACGACCCTACGGGACCACGGCGTCTTTATCTGGCGCGGATGTGTTCTCGACAGCGCGTGGCCCACTCAATAGTACTGATTGATGTCTCTGCTTCTGGATTTGCCTTCAATTTAGCAGGAGGCATGCAAAACGCAGATCCGATTTCTGCTCGGTGGTGTATAGAAATGTCCAATTATGTTGCCGCTGTGACATTGTGAGGGAAGTTTCCAGCTGTGTGGTGTGGACCATAAGATGAGGTGCATAATAGATGTGAAAGTCAGCACTGTTTCATCATTCAGAGAAAAGAGAGAAACATGTAGGCAAAATTATATAGGGAATACAATTATGTCTTTTTAAAAAAGATATTGAACCCATGCAGTGTTTTTGACAAATCTTATGTTGCTTTTTCTTTTCTTTTTTTTTTTACTTTTAAGTATTCTATGTTGAAGGGCTTTTAGTGCTATTTAACGTTACATAAGTGTTTTGGGGTTTTTTTGTGTGAAAAAAAAAATAATTAAACGTCAATCTGTTTCTCACAAAGTTATTATATAGTGAAAAGACTCTTAATTTAGTCTTCGTAAAAGTCTCACTGGTTATTTTATGGTGTTTTTAGGTCCTTTTTCAGCTTGGGTTACATGGTGACTATGAATTGCTGATATATGAAAATAAGCAGCATGAACATTCTACAAATTTTCTCTTTTTGTTTTCTACAGGAAAACTAACAAAATACAAGTTGGCAAAAAATAAATTACTATAATAATTAATATATATTTGGGTGTAAACTGTTGCTATAAAAATACATTTGAACCTTGAATTTATGTATTCATTTATTTTAGGGGAGTTTGGATCTGTGCACATGGCACTATGTCAAGACATATACGCATGTTTAAAATACCATGACAGTACAATGCAGTACTCTTAGAAATTCTGCCATATGTGCTTATTTATTTTAATATTAGATATTTTATATAAGATCCATAAGTAGATATTTATTCATACATGCTGCAACATATACAGTATTTACAAAAAAAAAATGTAAATTTCTCTCATACATGTATTTATTGTAAAAACTACAAAGAGTACAGTGTTTTCTGGAGTATACAGAATCATTTCTTTAAATATATATATAATATATAGATAGATACATCAAAATGTGTTATGTAACAGACGGGACACCGATGGTAAGTAAAAATGTAACAAGTTTATTTCACAGTATATGAGTTCAACATAAGGCAGATTGAATCGAACAGGTGAGTTCTGGCTTTGAAGGATATTTGAAGGATAGTCTTTTGATGATGACATTGATGAATTCTTTCTTTCAATCCACAGGACAACAGATGATGACTGGGGAAGATGATGAGACCACAACCACACACCACATTAACAGAAGACTTATCTCTTTTGTCGCCATTTGACACTCTTCTTTCTTTTAAGCTCTTCCTGTCTAGCTTGAACTAAATCCTGAAACTTTGCATTGCAAGCACTTTCTGCATTTTATCTGCCACTTTATGATGTATCACTTCTTGTATTCATCAATTGTACCTGTAAGTCACTTGTAACTGAATAAATGTAAATGTACAGTAATAATAAAATGTTATTTATATACATATTTTCGTCATATAGTCATATTCAACTATTATTCCAAAATAGCGCAGCTCTGTTGCCGAATGCAGCTACTGCATGTGCTATGCTGCGTCATAACATCTCACCAGCAAGTGTAGCCCAAATCCTTTTAAATCAGAATTAGAATATGCTAATGCTCTAGCTTGAGAGATGTTGTTTGGTAGTAAGTGGCTTCATTAACATATACAGTCTAGAGATTTGGAGCTCAAAATATCCATATTCAAACTAGCTGGTAGAAACCTGCTTGAAACGTTATAAGACGATAAAGTACACTGTTGCGTAGCAATTAGCATTGCTTGTTAAGCTACGTGTTAGTAGCTTTAAGTAGTTTGTTTGTGTAAGTAGTAGGTTGTGGTCGCAAACATAGCGATTGCAAAATTCTCATCCCTTGGCTTAGCGCTAGCTCATACCTCTGTCCTTGTGCCGTATGTTTCTGAGAGACGCAGCGGCGGTCTGCGTGGCTCTAGCATGTATCTGCAGCGAGGAGATAAAGGCCTCTCGCGTCCCGAACATGACACGTGGATTATAATGCCCGCTGCCACCCGCTGCTCTGCAGACCCCCAGTCACGCTCACTCGACAGCAATCCATGGAGCTTTTTCCTCTCCCGGTCAAGGATGGGTCATTTTATTTTTAGAGCCTGCCAGCCGCTGGGGTTGGATTTACCTGGTAATATTTATTTAATGTAAGCTGGTAAATGTAACATAATATGGCTTGTCGACTAACAAGTCCAACAGCTTAAGTGTTTACCGGCGTCCTCGTTTTCAAGTCCCACAAATTGAATCACGTACATACGTTTCCTGCTTGCGTTTTAAAGCACAATTGTTTATGGGTGTGTTTTGCATAAATTTGCACTTGGTGACTTTTTAACGGCGTAATCAGGGATGGGTCATTAAGCGAATGGGTCCGAGCGTTAGCGGGGATCGTAATGACATTTTGATTATTGCTGGTGATGTGTACCTGGGTCGTTATGTCGGGTATTCATTTACATTGTTAATGATTGAGCGTCTGGTTGGCTCAAACGAAGGTCAAGAAAGTTATTGAAAATTTTGGTTGGCAGAATACACTTGGCTATTTATGATGAGGTTGCAAACCGAAATGAGTGAACTGAATGTTTGTGTATCTGTAAGGGAGAGAGAAGGGGAACATGAATAGAATATGTGCTTTCTGTACATAATTTTGTAGGAAAGATCTGTCAGTTTTATCCTATTGTTTACTGTGTTCATTTTTTTTGGCCAGTACCATTATGGGTTTTGGTTATTTAGCTGTTGTAAGGCCTTTGAAATAACTGAAATCTTTGACAAAATGCATTGGACATGTAATGCGGTCAAGACTTATGAAAATAAGTGCACACCTTAGAATGTTCGTCAGCCAATCTGATTCAAGCATTCAAAGGCTCCCATAGTATAATATAAAAAAAAACATTAACAGCTAATAATCCATTGAGTTGAGCATTTAAAGCTGGAAGACAATATAATACAAGTGCATGCCAACACAGTCTCACAGTCAATTGGTACGTATTTTATGGTGTGGATAAGTCATACAAATTTGTACGACCTTACTCATATTATTTTGTTACATTTTTCTAAAACCCAGTGACAGGTAGGTTTAGGGGTGGTGTTAGGTGTAGGTCATTTGTACAAATTCATAAAATATGTACGATTTAGCCAAAATCATATGAATTCATACGAGTGAGGTTGTATGAATTAGCCACCTTGTAGAATCTATATGAATTTCCGTGAGATCGGGCTGTTGCATTTGTATAATGAGTATTATTGTCTGTTGTTGTGGATGTTAATATAGTTACCTTTAAGGCCTGTACACATCGGGACAAATATTGCGCGCTAATATCATCAGCATTTTTCGTTGCTCGTACCCACATGATTTTTACTGGCGATGAGCCTACGGCGCTAAATTAAAAACAGAAATACCCCGGTACACAAGGTGGCACTGGGCAACTTTTTATGCTTCTGACACTCGCTTGTCACACAGAAGAAGAAGGGAGCCAGAAGATAAGCTTGTCAAAACCATTCACATGCTTCTTTGTTAACTGGCAATATATATTTCAAGCAGCAGGTACGGCGATGAAGAAACCAACGAGACTAGCAGCTCTACATTCATCTTGCAGAGGTCTTGCCGAGGCATCTTCTTTATATACTTACTTCGCGTGCTCAGAATTTTTGTTTGTTTGTTTGAGTGCCATGTACTGTAGCTTCAGCAGCTCCAGGCACATGAACAAAAGTGGTAAGCTCATCGGTCGGCCAGTTTTTAATGCAATGTGTCAAACCAAAAAAAAACAAGTCTGAAGGCCTGTACACACCGGGACGAATATTGCACGCGCATTTCGTTAGCGTTTTTCGAGACGTTTTGATACCCATGCGATTTTCACTGGCGAATTCACTCGCATGGCGCTTAATAAACAGCAGACATACCTCTATACACAAGGTGGCGCTGTACTTCTGACACTTGCTTGTAGCACCAAAAGAAGAAGAGAGCCGGTATTTACGCTCTTTTCAAAACTATTTTCACGCTTTCTGTTAACTGGTCTTTAACTTTCAATCTACCTCTCTTTCTATGCCCAGCTGTGAGCGGAGCTCATTAAAAATTAAGTGAAATGAAACTCACCATCGAATCCTATTTAATCTGCAATTCCTCTCCATAGCAACTCCCTCTTATCAAGATTTTTGTAGTCGCTGTCGCGTTTATCAAAAAGCTCTTTGTGTTCAGAAACGAATGATACTAGCAACGCTACATTCATCTTGGGCATCTTGGTTTACTTTCCTCTTTCTTGCAGTGATCTTGAGCGCCACCAATCCAGTTTTTAACGCGGCGCATCAAATAAAAAAAACGAGTCTGAGTTCTTTTTTAAAAAATGACGCTTTTATGCCTGCCGTTTTGCGCGTCGGTGTGTACACTCACGTTGGGGCCCTTTGTTTAGTCACGGCGCGTTAAACGTCGGCGATATTCGCGCGCGATATTCGTCCCGGTGTGAACAGGCATTGAGGCATTTTTTTTTTTAAATGACACTTTGATGCCTTCGTGTTTTATGTTTCGGTGTGCACACTCAAATTGGCGTCCTTTGTTTAGTTACGATGTGTTAAACATTGGTGATATTCGCGCAAAATATTCATCCCAGTGTAATTTTGTCATAAAATGACGTAATAATATTTTAGGAACCAAAGTTAACTAGATTCAGGGATTGTTTACTCGAGACAGTGGCAAACAAGCGTCCTTGGAGTGTCTTTATCAACTTTTCATCTCTTGTCAAAGGCCAGAGCGAACACTTCAACATTAACTGTACTCAAAAAGTAGTTTGCGCCGCATGGGCGAGAAAAGAGGGAAAGTTTTGAATGACTTGGTTGCTCCATGACATTTGCTAATGTAACCAAGTTCCCCTGAGTGTACCTTCAATCTGAAGGTACTCGCCTGCAGCCACACACTCAATTTAGTCGGCGATAAAGTAGGCTGAAGTTATCTAGAATTAAATTCATAATGCAGAATGACAATAAGATATTCCCTCAGCGGGTGTGCTTTTTTACCCCCGAATCAAACATTGGGCCATTGGAGGGGTCAATTATTAATAGAGATCTTTCATAGTTTGCACATATTACATTTCTTACTGAAAGTGACCTACAATGATGGCGGAGCCGGTGACCTCAAGCAAATGGAGAAAAAAGATTCTCTTCTGTTTTAAATTAAATTACTGGATTTTCCTCGTGCCACAATTTTCAAATAGGATGAGGTACCGCCGTTGGGTTGACCTTCAGATATGGCCTCATGGGAAATCTGCTTATGAGGAAATGAAAAGACCGAAGCCCTTTGATACAAGCCAACTGTTTCATTTTAAGGCTTAAGATAGTCAATTATTTGTGCTTGTTTGGCGCGAAAGATGAGTCTTCTTTAGATAAAGGTTTTACAGCCAACTTAAAGAAATTATTTCCTTCATCAGGAAGCGATAGTCTTTTTTCCAGAGAGTTGTCCGTGCCTATATTCAGATATCTTCCTAGCCTCACCTGTGCTGATTAATGAGATATCATATGCATAATTAAAGCCTGCTCATTGCTAACAACATATGCTGCCTTTAAATAAATGGGGCGTTTCTCCTCCTCATCTGCACAGTTTGTGTTTTGTTGTGAATAGAAATCTTATTTTCAGCTATAAGCATTTCACTGTCATATTTATTTTTAATCAGCATTTATTTGTATTTTTTCTTTTTTTTCATTTCAAATGTACTTCTTTTTTTTATTATATTTGTGGTTTATTTTAAATGTCTGTGTATATTTACCAAAAGTTTTAGTTATTTTACTACATCAAGCTGATATTTTGTTTTAGGATAAAACTTAACAGGAAGGTCCCATTTTTATCATTATTCGACATGTAAAGCATTTATTAATCACAGTTCATATTCACTGCATATTCAATACATTAATAAAGTCCATTATTATTTATTAATATTAATTAATGGACCTGAGGTAACACAACCTTACAGTTGTACTTTCATTAATTAACATTAACAAAGATAAATAAATACAGTAATAAATATATTGTTCATGGTTAGTTAATATTAGTTAATGCATTGATTAAAGTTAATTAATCAACGTTATTGTAAAGTGTTACCTTTTTTAATTCAGCTAACATTTATTTTATTTCATGTAACATTTGTTTTTATTTACATATATTTTGAATATTGAATCCTAATATATAAAAATGTATTTTAAAATCGCAAATGCATCTTGTGGCCCCTTAAAGTATGTTTTTATATTTAATTATATTCCTCAAAAAATATTCCTCAAACATTTATTAGCATATATTTGAAATATTTGTATTTGTTTACTGGCTAAAAACTATATATATTTTGGAGTTTGTAACCTTTCTAAGTTTTTTCAATCTTCATTTAGAGTCCTCCATCACAGTTCAACAGCCTTTAACCTTTGCTGTCGATATACAATACTAATATACCATAATCATTGGGTGCTTGGCAACAGTGCAGTGGATGTGTAACAGGGGTCAGTGTGTTTATTCTGATGAGGGCCAGGGCAGAGGGACGTTAATGCCCTGTGAATGAATTATTCAGTGTGCAAGGCTATGCTTATCTACTTCATTAATTTCATTTCCTGAATAATGAGGTTAATCCCTTCTTTCAATGGCCGAGACATTTTTTAAAGTGCAGATTGACTATGCAATTGATTATGAACAAAATCCAGTTCATTATAATTCTCAGCCAGGCACTTGTGCAGATTGTGGGCATTTGATGAAAAACAATTTTATTGATGGAGTTAGAAGTGTTCTATAAATGATGTAATATGGAGATGTAATATATGTTAATATTCAAACAATATAACTTGTTTTGTTTAGTTTTTTTTCACAAGATAGAGTGTAGATGCTGTGCACATACAGTATGTGCATTTTCTATATGCATATGGAATATTATGGCCTACTACATGACCTGCAGAATGCAACCAGTGCACGCTGGGCGAAATACTGCATCCCGAAATACATTGCCCTGACTTTCTCTTTACAATTTGATGAGTGAGTGGGATATTGTAAAATATTGTAAGATATTGATTGGCCAAGATGTTTTGACGAAACCGAATTGAAAATGCAAAATAATATACATTCTGAAATTTGTGTAGGCCTAAATGTTTTTGCTAAATATTATGTTCAATTTTTATTTTAAAATTATGAAAAAATAACAGTAATTGATGATGATATGTATGATATGCAATGAACTAGTACACATTTTCTCACCAATTAAAAAAAGAAATGCAAAATAAAAATCCTGTAATTTGTGACATAATAATGTAGCTTTATTAATCAATTGTAGCTTACTAGTAGCTTACTACACATTTTCTCACCAATAATAATTTATTATTTTTTTATTGTTTTTAAAATTAACGTTTTGATATTTTTATTCAGTACAGTGTACAGCAGGCCCATCTTCAGATAGAAGATGAAGGGTGGGCCAAGTGATTTTCCAGGTGGGCTGCGGTAAGGTGGGGTGGATTTACTTTCGGTATAAGTTCACATTTTTATATTTTTTATTTATATTTTTCATTTTTTTTAAAGCGAAAGGATGAAAGCCTGTTATAAACATTAGCCACAATAGGTGGGCAGACTATGCAATAAATAATTCACATTTTACAGTATTAAAAAACATCTGAGCACAAAAACCTGCTTCTTTTCATTTTATAATTTTTTTCTAATTACTCTGAAACTGATGTTCTGACTCTAAAGCGCTAAAGATTAAACAATAAAAGCGCCGGTAATGCGTACCATAGTGTCCGGCACATTTCAACCACTGGCTCTGTTATGTAAGTGTGCTCCCTTTGGCTGACGTCTTCATTCGAAGTTGTAGTTGAACAGACAGTATGTACAGTATGTCACTCTCGGAACAAAATGGGCAATCATCAATCATATTTATAAGGAAGTCGGCATGTCCTGACCGCATCACTGGGTGTTTATGCAATATTTGCATTTATTCACATCACATGCGATTTGATTAGCTACTCTTGTGGTGGACTGACATGATTTGGCTAATGCAGGACACTATGGAATGCACATCAGAGGGGATTTAGAAGTGGGCCCACCCAGACCCAAACCCCCCCAGAATTATGAGATATAAACTCAGCCTGTCAATTTTATTTAATTTTATTTATTTATATATTTTTTGGCAGAAATAAGCTTCCATAAAACAAATACATTGGGGCTCCTCTAGCATAAATAATATCTTATTCTCTCTCTCGGCTCTCTCGCACTCTCCATCTCTGTCGATTTTTCTCTCTCGTTCTTCCTTCCTCCTCAACAGGGCGTTCGGCGCCCGTTCATCTCTGCCAAATCCGGAGAGCCAATCTTGGCGGTTGGATTGTGTGAGTGAAAGTCACGAGAAGTCAGTACTGTCCCACATCAGTCAGGACGTGAGGGGACACACAGTGTCAGCATTCCCACAGCGGTTACAGGGGCGGAGACGAACAGATGGCTTGTGGGCGATTACTGGGGAGAGCGAGTGGACGAGAGAGAGAGAGAAGAAATGAGTTTCCAGAGGAGGCCTGAAGTTTTTGATAGTTAAACTCAATGAAAAATGGGACACGCGCAACACAAAAACAAACACATCGTGAGTCGAACACACAGGCGGAGTTTGCTGATGCAGCATTGTGCGGAAATGTAATATCATACAGTTGTCAATTAACTTTTACTCTGGAGAGAAGGGGAAATATGCCTCTTATAACCTTTTTCTTTGTGTGTATGCTGTATTCACCGGTCAACCCCGGTGGCTTTAATGAACTCCAGGCTGCAACTACGCAGTAAATTGGTGATGAGAATGACAGCGCAGTGAGAGCCAACACTGGCGAAGCAAGAAAACAAACATAACATACGACCCCGCAAACAGAGTCTAACACTGGCAATATGTCACTCGGTAGGAAGCCTTCTCGTATTTTATTCAAACTGTGCAGGTCCAATAACAAATGACGTCAAGTGTCAGCAAGCTGCTGTTGATAAACGTCCTTTTTTTGTCTAGAACACTCTTGAATTACTTTCCAGCTTTAATAATTTGCTTCTTATTAGTGTGACTTTATGAAATTTCCAGCTGTGACTAAAAGGTATTTATAAGTGAGGCTTAGCATGCTTGAATAGTCGAACATAGCTTATGCACAGTAATTTGGGAGATGGTTTTTTTTCAGTGCAGCATTAAAGACATAGGCTATATTTTATCTGTGTTTTAAATCAATCAAATGCATGACCTAGTCATATATATATATGCTTGTAGTTCAAAGACATAGGAACTCATTGAAGATGAGATGTGATAATGTGATCAGGAAAGAAACTTGATCCAGAACTTGAACTTGGGTTGCCTGAAGTGCTGTTAAGATTTTTTCATGCTTGGATGAGGCTTTTTTTTTTTTCTTTTCTTTTTTTTTTCCCTAATCATGTTACATTCAAAAGAAGATATTTTGAAGAATGTTGATAACCAAACAGATGCCATAAACTATTGATTCATTTCCTTACGTTTTACATTCTCTCCGGAGGTTCTGCTGGTGGCTGACCTCAAGGTTGGCTAGTTCTGGAGGGGATCGAGCACTCATTCCAGTTGTCGGTATCGGTTTCAAAGTCACGGGCAACAGAGTCGTTGTCTGTTTCAGTCCCTGAATCACGCCCAGGAGAGCCGTTGTCCGGTCTAGTTTCCACGGCCAGGTGAGTCATGTCTGTTCCAGTTCCTGAATAACTGCCAGGTGAACCGTTGTCCAGACCTGATCCTGACCGGTCCAGTTCAATTCCTGAGTTAAGGCCAGGAGTGCCGTGGTCCAATGAAATGCCGTCTAAGATTATGTACCGCTCCCTTGGACTCACATTCTATCATCCTCCTGTTCCCAACATGCACTGCACACCCACACCTGTTCACATTCAGCAATCATCGCTCACAGCAGTTGTTTCACCACCACACCCACTCACACTCACTATTTAACCATCACACTTACACTCAGACATTGTGAAGTGTTGACTTGCTCAGGCTATCCACTGAGCGTTATATTTTCTGTGTTTGTTTCCTCTTATTTTGACCTTGATATGTACTGCGACTCCGGTGATTGCTTGCTGCCCACCTCAACCTTGGCTTTTGTCTTTTACCACGATCTCTGCCTAATCCCTTGAAAAACCCTTGACCTTGGCAGGTTTCTCCACATGCTATAGTATATAAGATATTCAACCAAAGCCTTTTTACTTGTGACATTTCATTTACATTAATTAATTTGGTCCTTACATCTATTCAAGGAGCATGTAAAATATATGTAGCGCATCAGACTTAATATTTGATCGGAACATTGAAACATGAGGAGCCAAATTCCACAAAGAGGCCTTAAGACAACAGGAAGTCATAAATCGCCTCATGAGACCTTTATCCTCTGGTCTTCACAAAAACTGCCCTCACTTTCACGGAACTGCTTTTTCATGTCTAACCACGCTAAATCACTTAAATCACTTGTATGGAACCCACACCTTGAACTATCATGTGTTCATCACTTATTGAATATGTATTTTTGAATAACTATTGAATGGCTTATAATTTAATATCCGTGTTTAGTATGGTATTGCTTCAAATGTTTTTTTTTTCCCACCAATTCTTAGTCAAATGTATCATATTCATGTTATAGAAATATATACAGTATATATACTGTATATATATATATTCTGCAAGAGCGGGAACATTTGGACTGATAACATTTGGATTTATGATTTTGGGAGGAGAAATATCACCACACCCTGAGCTAAAATTATATCTATTGGTTAAAACACAATTTTGGGATGTGTCCGAAGATGAGCTCAAAAGCTCAAGACACTATTCAAATTATGCTCTTAGCCTCAGCTTTTAGCCTGGTTTTAAACTATGCTCTTTGACACCATTGTCGTTCTTTGAGAGCCGTCCAGTGGCTCCAGCCTTCACGCCTGCTGCTGCCTAGCCACGATGAGAAGAAAACGAATCAATTCTCGTTACTTTATTTATTTACATTATTTTTCTTTTCTGTCCGTGAGAGTTTGTGTAAGTTAAGTTTTGCCTGCCATGTCTCCAAGTCTCCGTCTGCACTGCATCAAACTTCAAACGGACCGCGACTCGCTCTCCTTCAGCCACCACCCAATCATCGGCCTCCCAAGACTTCAACGACAATTGACTACCAGCCAATCAGCAACCTCGGGAAACCCCTTTCTGCAGCAACGACCACAGAAGGAATCCCGTAGCACAAAGGCAACGCAAGTACAAACCTCCAGATTCAGGCTGAACTGGAACTGATACAAATTTTAACCTTATTGACGAACTTGGTGCGAGAGTTAATCTTTTGATTGATGGTTGTTCAAGTCGATCCAATAGCACCTATTGCTGTGAAATTGGGATTTCACATTTGCGTTCTCTTTAACTCACTCTTCCTGCAACCTGTGTCTTAGGTTTATCCAATTAAGCCATATTTATAATTGAAAAGAGAAGTATCTTGTGTTTTGTGCTTACAAGTCAATGTCTTAAACTGCCGATCTTGTTACTGTGCTTATTAATAGTGTTTACATTATAATCTTAAATGAAAATGTCATTTGTTTGAGCTAGTTTGCTTACATTTAATTTCATATGTATTCGCTGGGAATTGAACCTATGACCTTGCGTTGAAGAAAACACATACTGTCAGTAAAATAAAAAGTCAGAGAAGAAAAAAACAGAAACATTGAGGCAAGAACAACATAAAGACCACCGTTTTGGAAAAGTAGGAGATTTCAAGGG
>JAUMHR010000082.1:4010968-4021188 GCA_032361145.1 Enteromius fasciolatus
ATATATTTATTTTATTATTATTTTTTTTTTTAATAAAGTAAAAAGGTAAGTAAGTACCTTAATGTGCATTTTGAACCATTTCTAGCAATCAATAGGCATTTTATTTCCCTAAAGACTATCTCAGGACTTGTATATTTAGTGAACCAATATGAGTCAATGCAAATTACACGGCATATTTAGGCAAGAATACAAAAATAGATTCAGAAATTGTAATTATTGCCACCTCAGCTGGTAAACAATGTTGTTTCTGCTGAGTTTAGGCTGATTTTCGCAGGGAAACAGTCAGGAACAAGGATTCACAAAGACAATTACGACCGAATATTTCATCGTTTGACCTTCTGAACGTTGAGGAACGAAATGTGTGTTTTCTGTTTGCCGGCGGTGGATGGGAGAGAAAATTTATTATGTTTGGCCACATTCACTCGCGTCCGTTTATAGTGTGCGAGGCGCTGAAAGAAAGTCTTTGGAGTATTTTTCAGGTGAACTTTTCTCTCCATACAAATCACCCAGCGAGACTCCCTGGCCTTCCTGTCGCTTTGGCTGTTGTCATGGCGATGAGCCGTTGCCGCGCTGCAGTGGCGGTTTTTCGTTCCCAGCTCTCGCTGCGCCAGAAAGGTTCGCCAGAACGCTGAGTCATCGCCTGGAAATGCGCCACTGTAACGGACGAGGGCAGCTCTCCAGGTGCTAAAGTGTCCTGATTCACTTCAGCTCTGATAAAATAAAAAAATAAAAAATCATGAGCTGAATCTGAAAACTCAAAACTTGACATTTGCTTCAGTCAAGTGGTAGTTCAAAACGTTTCTTTCATATACGACCACAAGGGGGCATCGCTAGCTGTCACGTGTTCTACACAAAAACGCATCCAGCCTCTTTCAAAACAATACAGAGTTGGTTAAAACACTTTAAGGATTGTATAATGCGTTGTTGGTGTGTTTACAGACTGTTTGGATGTATTTGTGTTACTGTGTTATTTACGTATTTTTTTCCCTCATCTGCAATGTTAGTGCTTAACCACTAGGTGTCAGCATTGTATTTTTTTAATACAGTTTTGAGCTGTTTTGCAGGGTTATTAAAAGGACACGTATGTTTCTAATCTGTCCCGTGTTTCCTACCTGCAGTGTTTCGTCTGGTCTGTTTCCAAAGATAAACCGTCCAGTCAACATAAGCTATAAGCCACTTATCCCGGTAAAACAAGCTGCCCTGGGGTAGACATGTCTATTATGGTTTAAAAGTCACGTGACTCCCCTAAAGCGGGCTAGCGGTGTCGGATAATATAGGAATATTTTTATCCACATTTTTCTTAGTGGATAAGTAATATATTTAGCATGTAAACGTAATATAAAATATTATTATGTTTTATTTTGTTATATTATATATTGTTATTAGTATTCTTATTTGGGGAAAAAAAAGTAAGTAGTATTAAAAGGATTAAATTAAATCATATTTAACAATATTAATCAATTACGGTATTTGTGAAATTATTTGGTATTGATTTGATATGATACATTTTTATATTGTACTGTTTATTATATTTCATATGGTCATATTTTATTATTTATGCATCATATATATTAATAAAAATGCAATCATCTCAACAGTGTCATCTCAACATTTTACCGTGTTGTAAAAAATAAACTGTGACAAGACAAGTAACAGTGTTTATACTAGCCACAAATTGCAATAGCAACCAGAAAATTACTACATTTAAATAAAAAAAGTATATTAAACACTATAAAAATATAAACTGTATTTATTATATAATTGTTATTGTTATTAAAAACTATATATATGAACATTAAAAATAACATTTATTATATAAATAGTAAAATATTAAATTACGACCATGTTAAATGTATTCTTTTTATATATACATCATATATGTCAGCAAAAAAGTGATAATCTCAGTTGTGTAAGAAGTTCAAATCAGCGGGTTTTCTTCAGGAATTATTATGAAAAAAAGTGTTTGTTTTGTTAAATGTTTTATATATATTTAAAATTATACTTTTATAACTACACAGCATAGTAATGTGCTATATAAATTGTTAAAATATACAGTAGCCACAACAATAACCACATTCTTGAAGGTTTAACAGTAGCTAACTGTATACAAAACAGTTACAACATACTTTTTTGCTACTTCTACAAACTACCCATAGCTATTGCAGCAGCAGATTTACTCTAAATGAGCTGAGACAAATAGTTTAGGCAAAATACAGCCATTTTTAGCTTAAATGATTAGCTTAAATGTAGTGTAATTTGTTTCTTTTGTCATTTACCGCTTTTCTTTTAGCTTGATTAGCTTTTAGCTTGATGAGCTAAACTAGCTTCCCCAACTCTAGCTGATGTTAGCCAGTTAGCCGTTCTTGGTTAAATGTAATTCAGCTGACTGCACTGGTGTCTAACACAGGCTATATTTCACAAATAGGTGGGATGGCATGCTGTTATAAAAATGAAATGAGAAATAGGAAATCACTTGCTAGGTTCACCGTAATGTTTGGTATGTGGCAGCCGGGTCGATTGGCAGCACAATGGCCGGATCGATATCTGGCCCTGTCGTGCCGCTAAGTGAAGAGAGGTTTGATGTATAGCATAGAATTGGTTTGGCTAGGAATCAGGGCTCATATATTTGTAAAAGACCTTAATTTGCATCTGTCATCTGCCGCGGTAATTGGAAACGGAAGTAAGACTTAGTGCTCAACTTCCCTGAGATCAACAGGTGAAGCTCAGCAAGCACATGGTCGTGTAAGTTTCACAAAACTGAAATGTTTTACCAAAGACTTCATTACCCTCAGCTGACATTTTTGCTGACGCCAACTGGAATGAAGATCAAGCTGTGTAATATTTGGACATTTACCCTCCTAGACATCGTCTCATTATTGTCCCGTAGTAAACAAGCTTTGCAAACTGGCAAAAACAACACAGGCGCGGTAATTAAATTGGATTAAGTGGATTATGCGGCCCTTGTGATGAATTGACTGCCTGTTGCAGTTTGGCACCCGAAAAACCGTCCGGCTTTCCCTCACCTTGCCATGTCAGCCCACACGAAGATGCACACACACACACACAAGAGTTTTTTTTTTTTTGAAAATAAATGTGTTAAATAAATATTATATATATATATATATATATATGTGTGTGTGTGTGTGTGTGTGTGTGTGTAATATAAATATTAGGCCTATGTAAAATTTAATCTTACATATGACATGTTATTATGACTAGTATATTTGTTAATAATATTGTTATTTTAAAAGGCAGTTTATTATTATTAAGTAACAAAATAATGATATAAAACATTTTTATTATGCTACAATAATAATTGTTTTATCAATAATGCCGTATTTTAATATAAGATATGTAATTATTATCACTATTAACAAAATAAATGAATATAAATGTATTATTATTTTGATTAATAATATTAACAAAATCAATAATACAATATTAAAATACAATAATAATTATGATTTTTTTAATTTTATTATTATTCTTTAAAAGCACAAAGTAATAGTAGTTCAGATTATTATTATTATTTTTATTGTTTATAAAAAGACAAAATAATAATAAAATAATATGTATTATAATTATCATACTGTCACACCATCCACCCGGTCTCTAAGTCCCAACACCTGTAAACTCTTACCTGAATACTGATTACCCACACCTGTGCACCATTAACCACCACAGTATGTATACTTACCTGTTTCACTCACTCACCGGCTGGTATCAAAGTCACTCCCGTCTCTGTTCGCTCACACACCACTTGCTTCTATGGACTAGGATACAGACTCGGTTCTCCCGGACCGGAGGACTCTGTTGAAGGAAAAGGACTTCTAAAGGGGAAGTGACTGAACCGATTTATTTGTGCTAGAACCTGTGACCGTGCACTTACCTGTCAAACTGTGTGTTATTCTTCACTGCCAGCCCCCAGGCACGGTGTCTGTGCACTCACCTGATCACCGCTGCACTCTTGTGTTTAACACTGCTGTAAATAAACTGCAAAAACCTACCTCTGCCCCTTTGTGTGAGCATGACACATACAATAATGATTATTATAATAATTGTATTATCATTGTTTTTAAAATATGAATATATAAGTTAATAAATATTAATAATCACTATTAACAAAATACGTTAATATAAAATGTTTTATTGTTATTATAACAAAATAAAAATATTAATATAATAAGTATTAGTATGATTAGGATGAATTTTAATTATAGTTCTTCTAATAATAGTGGTAATGTAAAATAATGTTTATATTAATATTACTAATTAACAAACTATTTATAATAATACTTAAAGTATAGCAAAATGACTAAAAGAGCAAGAAAATAATATATAAATGTATTAATTATTATTATTATTTACCAATTAAAATGTATAAACTTATAAATATTATTAGTATTTAGTAGTAATTAAAATAAATAAACATTAATATAAAATACACAAATAATATAATAGAAACAATAAAATATTAATGACAACCAATAATTATGATAATTGTTATTTAAAAGCATAACATATTAACATAAAATAATACAAATACAACAATAATAACATTATTCAAGATGAGCTAAATAAATCAATTTAACATTAGTATTACTAGTAGTATAAAGAGTTTTTGTGACACACAGTGCGTAAACTGACGGGCACAACACAAGTGGTGTCTGGGTCACAGGGCCGGGGCAGATGTCAGCCTTTCCTCCACGTAATTGGCAGAGACAGGAATAGTAAATCCAGGTCAGCAGGCCGCTTGTAATGTGGGGTCAGGATGCTGGACGGAGATTAGCTCTTTAGCCAAGTTCACCTCACTGCAACAAACACTGATCTCCCACTCACTGAAAACACAGCCTAAACATGAAGGGTACTTTTGAGAAGTATGTTTAAAAGCATCTCTGCTGTATTACAGTAAGAAAAGGTCAATGCTAATGCTAACAATGACATAAGAGCTAGCATAAGCAACACATAGTACATAAATGCCATGTGAATAGATGGTAAAAGACAGTACACAGAATGCTAGTATGCTAATTGAATTTAGGCTAGTCAAAACAATAGACCTGATTGTTTTTGAGACTTTTCTCATCAAACTATCTTTTGCATTATACAGAAAAAGAAAGACATACGGGGGTTGGAATGACACGAGGGTGAATAAATGATGATTAATTTTCATTTTTTAATACTGTGTACTCGGTTTCCACAGCAAACTGGACACTTTGAGGCATGTTTCCTCTCTTGTTCTAATAGCAAATGTGGAAACGGTTCAAGAATGTGTAACATTTTAATGAGCCAATACTTAATTTCAGCCTTGGAAACTATATCAAAACATAACCAGAATGTATTATTTAACCGCAGAACGTGTTCAAACGGAAGCACGATCGAGCAGAAAGACCTTTCATTACCTCAGAGGCATTAACACTGAAAACTGCACCCAAAGGGAGGCTGCCGTGAATCGCAGAAAAACAACTCATTTGTCTGGAATTGGCTCTGAAGGGAAAAGGATTCATTAAAGAATTGTTCGGAGGGCAGATGAGGGTTTAGCTTTTCTTGTTTGTTTATTGTTATTCATCTCATGGTTTTCAATTACTGCAGCCAGTTTCAGACAGAGAAAGAGAAAGACAGAAATAAATAAAGGTGTGCATAATTTTGAATTGCAAAGTAAAAAAAAAAAAAAAGCTTTTATTATCAGAGAAATATAAATATGCAATTTTCATCCTTTGCCATTATTTATTATTATATGTATTATTATTTAAATAAGCAATAACAGGTTGTAATGTTTTTTTAAAATCACTCATAATGTTAAATAATTGTAATATTGATTATAAAAGTGTAACTATATTATGCATAAATTATAAATAGTAATATAAAATAATAATAAAATATAATGTAAAATGTACTACTAATACTAATGGCAATATTCATCATTTGCTATAGACTATATAAATAATAATAATAATAATAAATTAATATTTATTGTGAAAGTATTTGTTTTTATTCTATGTATTACTGTTTTAATACAAATAATATTACAACAATAACATTAATATAATATTTTTCATTTATTAGGCTATGTAATATTAAATATACTAATTTAAAATAATTGTAATATTAATTGCAATTTCTTTAAGTACATATTTAAGTACATTTTTATATTACAAATTTGCTTATATTATTAATATAAAACAATAATAAAACAAAATGTAAAATGAAATATTATTGATATTACTTCTGTTATTGTCAATATTTCCTCTTTGCCCTAGACTATAATAACAATAATAATTGTTTGTTTATAATAGTACTACTTATAAATAATTTTAAATCATTTTTTCAGTTACAATATTATATACTACATACACTACATATGTATATAAAATATATAAAGTATATAGTAAATATATATATATAATATATATATAAGTATAAAGTTAATTATTAAATATTTATATAAATTAATTATACTAAATACATTTGCTATTATAAAATTAGTTATTGCTGCTACTACTATTACTGCTGCTACTACTACTAATAAAAAATATTTTAATTTAATTGTAACATTAACGCAAAATAAAAAAACATATTTAATAATATTTATATGTTTACATTATAATATTATTTATTATATGTTATATTATTTTTATTTCTTATTAATACCATAATTATTATTTGTTAATATAAATAGTTCCTTATAATATAATAAATATAATATAAATAATATTAATATTACAAAGCAGTAATATTAGAGTATTAAACTGGGTGTAGTGTCATGGTTTAATCCGAGGATTTAACCTGTAACCCCTTATTCTCATTTGGCTTCATCTTCTTTTAGCTTAGCTTCATAAGTGTTGTAGCAAACGGCATGATTTTAATTTGCCCATTATGTTCGTTTAATGGCCCGTCGTAAAGAGAAAGAAACGGCCGGGCGTACACCTTTTCCCCTTCTTTGTGGAATCTGTCCAAATGCTTGATGAGTTTCCAAAGCTCCAGCGAAGGAGATTTGCCTTGCTAGACAAAATGTAAGGCACACAGCTGACTTCATCATAATTACAGTACGGAGCTTTAATATCGGCCATATATCCATCCACATAATACAGTGATGCATGAGTGTACGAGTCCTAGAGGCTGTTATGTCTGAGAGGAAGATGTATTGCAGCGCTGTGAGGCTTGTCAGCGTGTCATTTCCTGTCTGTGTCGAAGTGGCGGCAAAATGCAACATAACTTCATATGATTAGCCTTTAATCTTTGATTCAGCCCAACTCAGAGACACTCACACACACACACACAAAATCTTTCTATTTTAATCACAATGAGTGTGATGTAACAGTTCCAGATGGCTGGATTCTCTTTGTTTGGAAGCTGTCTTACCCCTACAGCAAAAATATGAGTTGAGTCTGAACAAAACATATTGTAAACAGAACTAATTAAAGAAATATTGTAAGTGAAATATTGAGTTTTCTGAAAGGTTTTGGTTATAATATTTAATTCCTGAATGAATCAGTCATTTGAATGAATAAAATAAAGGCATTTATTGCCATCTGCTGGCAGCTTTAGTGTCTTATTTAGAGTAACGTTTAATTAAAAAATTAATTTTTACTCATTTGCTCACCTTCATGTCATTTCAAACCTTTCTTCTGTGGAACATAAAATTAGGTATTTTAAAGACTGCAGGTCTGTAGGGACAATATTGGTATGAATCCTTTTTAATTTGTGATAATTAATAAACACTGATAAGGGACAACAAACAAACTACAAAAACATATTTTATTACATAAACAATTTAATCAAAATAAATAGATTTTCGATTTATCAAAATATCCACCATTAGCAGCTATTACAGTATAATCTGGGCATCCGAGCTGTCAGTTTATTCAAATGTTGACTTGATATATTACTCGGCGCCTCCTGAAAGATTGCCCAAAGATGATTCACACTGGTTGGACACTTCTTATGGAGATCACGGCCCAGTTCCTCCCACAGTAGCTCAATGTAGATGATGAACATTATGCTGTCTTCAGTGATAATGGCAAGTTACTTTAATCTACAGTATTTGCATCAAAAAAAGTATAAGGATTTATGCTGATATCATCTAAATCACACTTTGCATGGGATGTTTCCAAACTTTTGAAGGGCATGTGTTTATATTTATATATACATATTACATATGCATAGTATGCAAACACATAATATGTAAACAGATAGGCTACTTCTAATTCGGATGTGATTAATCGCAATTCATCATTTGACAGCACTATTATACTGTATATATATATATATATATATATTATCCTCAGTTCCAGACAGAGCCCTTAATAAACCAAAACCGCTGTGCAGAGAATATTCTGTTCACCTCTCTGTGGAAAAAGAGATGCTAGCGTCTCACCGTGTGTCTGCCAGACCTGTCAGTGAGGCCTTTTTTATCAGGTCACATTGCCATGGATTATGGATGTTACTGTGGCAACCTGACAGGGCGGGAAGCTTTGTCTCAGTGTCTCTCTGTCTTCCTCTCTCTCTCTCTTTTCCTGCCTATGAGAACTGAGCAGTGATTTCTGAAGGGTCCTTCTTGCTCGGAGCCGTGCTTTCAGGCCGCTTCACTCCATCAAACAGCTGATAAAACGGTCCAGAGAGAGAGAGAAAGACAGACTGCTTTGCCTGATGTGTATACCGGAGCTTGTGAAATTGACCAGATAAACTCCAGTAAGTGCGAATATATGTCACCACGAGTAAATGTTGTTCTTTAATATTAAAAAACGACATTAAACAAGCTTGAGCGATTTTTTTGATTATTGTATGCGGGATTTGCAAGCGAATGTTTTATTTTCTTCTCTGCGTGCCGTCTGAGTATAAATGGTCTTTTGCGAGAAACCATTAATAAACAACGCCTAATGAAGCTTCCGTAAACAAAATTTGTCAACTATGCTGAATAGCTCACTATTTGCTAATACAGAGAAACGGCCACCGGGGGCAATTTAATAAGATTTGAAGAGTCCTAATGGGCACTGTAATGATTTCATATATGTTTGGAAGAGTTAAGCATTAGCATTCCCATTCATCTCAATGGAAACGTACAAACTGGAAGTATATATGACTTGGATGGATCCCAAAAGATGCCTGTTCGAAAACATTACACTTTTTTTTTACAGCAGTGTAAGCTAAGCTAGCAGGCAGGGTTATTATTGTTAACTAAAACCAAAACAATAAAAAGAAAATGAAATAAACTTTAACTGAATTTAAGTAAAAACTTACAACATTTCTCATTTTTGTTTAGATTAGTTTAAATGAAAGCGCCACCATTTTTCTATATTAAACTATGTTAGCATTTAGCTTAGCTCCATTCATTCCTTAGGATCCAAACAGGGATGAATTTTCAAACCACCAAACACTTCCACGTTTTCTCTATTTAAAGATGCTGACATGACTAGTTACACGAGTATGGTGACACAAAAGGCGGATAAAAACCATAACTATAATGTATGGCGGAAGATGGAGCTAAGCTAAGCGCTAACATAGTGGCGCCACTTGCTAAAGTCGATTAAGTGAGATGGGAGCGATATGTGTCAACTCTTTTAATCTGAGGGAAGAACATAGTAGAATATGGAAAAACAGTAGCGTTTTCCTTTAAGATGTAGCACTGAAGTAACTAAAACTAAATACAAAAAAAAACTATAATAATAATAATAATAATAAAAAGACAAAAATGACAAAGACGCAGCACTCTTATTACACTCTTCTGTCCTCAGAAGAGTGTAATAATGGCATCTACTAACAACCGATGCTAACCACCGAAACTTTGACCTCTTACTGGCAACAAACTTCCTTCATTGATCTTGGTCTGTTAACTTTATATATTTTACTTTAAAAAATAACTCTCTGTTTACATTTCTGCAGCAGTGAACTGTAAATACTTCACTATCTAACAACCAGCAGATGGACTCAGCATGTGGAAATCATCTGGGCCACACACACAAAGTGCTGATCGGAAGAGCTTTTGTCATCCAGTAATTGTTGCCATCTTCAGTCTCTAATCTGTCACAGAGTCATTCTGAGTCCAGAGTAACTCATAAAAAAGAAATGACCCTAGTTTAGTTTGAAAGTACAAAAACATTTCACATCGATAGTTTCTATAGAAACTCTTGTGTAGTCAGTGGTAGCTCAACCTGATCTCACAGAATTGCGTGAAATAACCACGAACTCTTAATGCATAATTCCGTGTTAGTATCACGTAATGA
>JAUMHR010000082.1:4035661-4048372 GCA_032361145.1 Enteromius fasciolatus
ACTGAGAAGCTGCGCGTTGAATCACCCGCGAAACTCAACGCGCAGCTTCTCAGTGATCTACGGCTCTGTGTATAAGCGGGCGTTCCTTCTAAATACAGGTGACGGAGATTTAGCGTTTTACTTATGAGATGCGCATAATATATCGTACGATGTATACAGGTAAATACAGGTGATGGAGATTTAGCGTTTTACTGATGAGATGCGCATAATATATCGTACGATGTATACAGGTAAATACAGGTGATGGAGATTTAGCGTTTTACTGATGAGATGCGCATAATATATCGTACGATATATATCGCCCAGCCCTAGTTCGTAGTATATTTTAAACCTAACATACAGTATAAGCAAAAAATTTAACAAATGATTGCTGGCAGATATACTTACTGCAACACTTTAATCATTAGCAGACCTTCAGAATCTGACTTTTAGCGGCCGAAAGCATGACTTTTGCAGCGTTGCAGTCCACGTCTTTGACTGTTCTTTCTCCCTGAGGAATGGAACAAACCTAAAAAAGCACAATCGTCATCAGTTTCCACAAGCACAATACTGTTGCATTGTTTCATAATTAATGGGGACTCAGCACAAATTCAGTCCTGGTAATCCCCCTAAACGCGCCTCAAAGTCTCGCTGACAGTCGCCGTGACTCCTGAGGTAAATCTTCACTGGCTTATGTGCCGGGGCTTTATGGACTGTTTGGTTTGTGAAGATGGACGGGGGAGGCACAAGCAAGTCTTCGTTGTTATGTAGAGCGTTTGTTGAGAGGGAGGCCCGACCTGGCGCAAAACAACACAGTTCATTTACAGAGGACTTTGTTTAAGCCTCGGCTAATCCAGACCTCCCGATAGAAATGAAATCTGGCATCGTTTTCTTCTGCCTTTGGAGAGGCACGTTTTGGGAACGCATTTCGCTGGCCTTAAATTGTTTCTTTTTGAGTATTCATGTATGCAAATGAAATTCTGAGAGTAATTGAAACAACAATACGATGTGGTCTCCTTTGACTCGCTGTGCACCAGAAATAAAATTAGTGCATGCTTCTGCACAGTGAGACGTCTGGAAGGTATTTGTTCGTGTGGCACAGGGTTGAATTTGGCTTGCAACCTTCTGTAATTGCATATATAATTATATATATTTCGATTGATTTATTGGTTGTTTTGTTTGTTCACTCGACTCATCCTCAGTCAAAAAGATTTTTCTCTCTCTCTCTCTCTCTCTGAGGAATATATTTGATAAAGAGGCTTGTAATGTCAGACTCATTTGCGGTAGCTGAACCTTGTCAGGTCGAATGACCTATTCACGCAGAGACGATAAATGAAGTCGGTCATTTAATGGACTCCTGAAATTAACCTCTTATGGGCGCTTTGAAATATTATCTTCCACCCACACCCCCTGCGCTTTACCTGAGTAAACCTTTTGTTTTAGAGTCAGTGGGGAAGTATGGACTGCAGGGCAGTGGAGGGAGAAATTGCTTTGTCCTCTGCAGAAGGTTCATTTATATACGAGGTGGTCATATTTACCATGTGATGAGCTGTTGGCGGAAATCCCACTCGCCTTCCTCACCCAATTAGGTCGTCAGAGTAATATAAAACTCTTTCATATCATCATTGGAACTAATAATAAAATTTTATTACCGCCGGCCGTAATGTGCCACGTTATCTCAGTTATTGCCCCAATGCCACGTTTTGGAAATGTAATTATAATAATTCATTTGAAATGACAGGCGTTTTAACGCAGGGCGGAAGGATCGGTTTTATATGGATGTGGTAATGCCGCTCGGTTTTAATTAATTAATTCAGCCAAACTCTGCGAGTTATCTGCATGAAGCTGTCTGAAGGACGATGATTAAGGAGGAGCGCTTGGATTTAAACTCATGAGGTTTCCGCAGAGCTAACAATGTATCTAAGAGCATCTAAATTCCCTGGCCTCCAGCTTGAAGTGCTTTCCACTCATCTTCTGTGAGTTACGTGCCGCATCCGAGATAAGAGTTTTCATGTCTTGTGGGACACCCGAGAGTCGTGGATTACCAGTGTTTCATGTTGTCGATGGATGGTTTGAAACATCTCTCTGGCTGAATTTTACAGGGACGTTGCTATATGGGAATAGCAGGGTTTAGTTTCCCATTCCGGGTCCATTAACTATTCTTTTGGGGAAGTATTGAGTGCTGTTTTGAGTTGTGTTTACTCGTCACACCCCTTCTAGAGGCTGTAAAACTCTGACACCTTTTCACACAAATTTTCAAAACAAAAACAATATTATTATGCTGGGATATATGAAAACTGATGCTTTTGAACATTAGCATTATACATATCCAGCTTTATATCTGTGAGTTTTCATAGACGGTAGGTTTGTAGCTCTGAATTATCACATGGTCCTAAGTATTCAGACCCTCTGCTGTGACGCTCATATATTTAACTCATCCTTGATCATCCTTGAGATGGTTCTACACCTTCATTTGAGTCCAGCTGTGTTTGATTATACTGATTGGACTTGATTAGGAAACACACACCTGTCTATAATAAGACCTTACAGCTCACAGTGCATGTCAGAGCAAATGAGAATCATGAGGTCAAAGGAACTGCCTGAAGAGCTCAGAGACAGATCTGTGGCAAGGCACAGATCTGGCCATGGTTACAAAAAAACTTCTTCTGCACTTAAGGTTCCTGAGAGCACAGTGGCCTCCATAATCCTTAAATGGAAGACCTTTGGGAAGATCAGAAACCTTCCTACAGCTTGGCCAAACTGAGCTATCGGGGAGAAGAGCCCAAAGATCACTGCCTGCATGGAGTTTGCTAAAAAAAACACCTGAAGGACTCCAAGATGGTGAGAAATATGATTCTGTGGTCTGATGAGACCAACATAGAACTTTTTGGCCTTAATTCTAAGAGGTTTGTGTGGAGAAAACCAGAAACAGCTCATCACCTGTCCAATACAGTCCCAACAGTGAAGCATGGTGGTGGCAGCATCATGCTGTGGGGGTGTTTTTCAGCTGCAGGGACAGGATGACTGGTTGCAATCCAGGGAAAGATGAATGCGACCAAGTACAGGGATATCCTGGACCAAAACCTTCTCCAGAGTGTTCAGGACCTCAGCCTGGGCTGAAGGTTTACCTTCCAATAAGGCAATGACCCTAAGCACACAGCTAAAATAATGAAGGAGTGGCTTCACAACAACTTTGTGACCGTTCTTGAATGGCCCAGCCAGTTTACCATCCAACCTGACAGAACCCGAGAGGATCTGCAAGAAGGAATGGTAGAGGATCCCCAAATACAGGTGTGAAAACTTGTTGCTTCTTTCCCAAAAAGACTCATGGCTGTATTCGATCAAAAGTGTGCTACTAAATACTGAGAAAAGGATCTGAATATTTAGGACTATGTGATATTTATTTTTTTATAAATCTAAAAAAATTGCAAATATTCTGTGGTTTTCTGTCAATATGGGGTGCTGTGCGTACATTGAGGAAAAAATTAACGTAAATGATTTTATCAAATGGCTGCAATATAACAACGAGTGAAAAATTTAAGGGGGTCTGAATACTTTCCATACCCACTGTATATTAACAATAAAAATGTGCTGGGGATCACATGTTGAACCTGTGTTTTAATGCCACTCAGTGGACATTTCTCTTTGAAACTGTGGTGAAATGTGCAGTAAGGCATGTAATATCAGTGTTGCACAAAAAAATACTTATTTTATGAGAACTGGTTGATTAGGAAAAAGAGTGTTTTTTATAAGTGCTGCTAATTAAACAGAAATCATTTGCGCTTTTTTTTTGTTTGTTTGTTTAATGTTAAAACATTGTGTTTTGTGGCTGAAAAGTTGCAAAATGTAATTACTAATGTTTGTTCTTTTTCTGATAGCAGTTCTGTTAACAGTTCTTGTAGTGCAGATCAACACTGAATACTTTCTTAAAAGTACTACATATGCACCATTTTTTTTCATTTTGGCATTTTGACAGTAAAATGTGTGTTTTAGAACCGGTAATACATGTATGCCTTTTTATGATTTTTTTTTTTTAGTTTTTACATTGAAAATTACATTTAAATTGCTAGCAAAATTAACATTTCTAGCAAAAATGTGTGTTCTACCACAATTAACGACTAGTTTTCTGGCTTCAACGATTAAGTTGGAGCTATGTATATTTGTAGCTAGCTATTTATACAACATTGCATATTGTTGTATGGATTATGGAGGCCTGTTATCACCAAAAAATGCAAAAGCATTCATTCAACATGTTCAAAGATATCACACACACACAGAATTTGAAGCTGAGGTTGACAGATCCATGACTAAATAGCTTTATCACTGGAGTCTGTAAAAATAGACCCTAAAAAAAGATAGGGGGATACAGAGAGATTATGGGAAGGAGACACTTGTCTTCAGTCTTTGGAGTGCCCCAGGTGCTGTTATCAGAAACCATGATTACATCCTTGTCAGACCTCTAGGTTTCTAATCCATCAATTGCTCTTCCTCTGACTCCTAATACCACCATTGACACATCCAACCATGCCAGTGACGGTCTCCTAGAGTTTAAAATGAGACCTTATTTTTCTACTGTTAGAAGAACCATAGACCTCGAAGCACTTATCCAGGGAGAGAGAGCTGATAGAACCGAGGGAGGTCAGTGCTGTAATTTTACGATTTCATTTTTTTTCAGGAATGCACTTTCTTCAACTTCTGATGGCCTGAATTATGAATAAAATAAAAGCATAGGAAGGATTTTTTTGAGGGTTGGACTAAATGGAACCGAGCCAAGTGGTATTGCTGACCTACTTCAGCATCTATTAAGTGTAGATAAAAAGAAATGGATATTTTAAAAGGGAATGAATTCTTCCACGAGTCTTTTCTTTGGAAGGCTTTTAAAAGGCATGTCAAAGATGCTTACCTTCTTTTGAAGGGTTCATCAAGCCTTTAAGTAACAGACATGAAAGGTCCTTCCGAGGCCTTCATCTTTCAACTTCCACAGTGCCTTCTAAAAGTTGTTGCACTGCATTCATCTTAGTACAGCGACACCCTCGTGTCCAATTGTTGTGTAGAAATTAAATTATTATCAGCTACTCTGAGTTCCTTGGCCCTTTGGTCTCGTTTGATATGCGTTTCATGCTTCTGTGATTATTTAGTCCAACTAATTATAGCTTGTTTTACATCTCTATGTTGTTTTGCATTTCTGTCACGTCAAGCGCAGATTAATAGCACTCATCGTCTCCGACAGAAGTTGAGGCAATCATGCATGGAAATTGAGTCTGTTTCCTCCCCCCAAAGCCAAACTGTTGCTCACCTTAAGAGAGCATAAATCATAACAGAGAAAATAGCACCTCTAATCCACAACAAGGTGCAAAAATTGATCATTTTAGAAACCGCTACAGGAGTTTGCAAAAAGTTGTTGGAATCATGCTGACACGAAAAGTAATTTATTCACTTTTAGGATGGTATTTATTCATGTTCATCACCCAGCGGGTGTTTTAGTTTGTTTAATTGATGGAACCCCTGCTGCACTATATGCATGTGATTTTTTTTTAGTTCAAGGTGTCCTTTGATATGCTTTGATATCTTTCTTTTAGGACCCGGCAAATCAAACGCTCCAACAGTGATAAAAGACGGTTTCATCCGGATATTAGGTCTATAAATTAGAAGCACATTTTAGACTGTTGTTGTTTCCAGCAGGGAGAGATACCTTAGATTTATTCATTTTATAAATGACAGTTTTATTACCTTGTTTGCGATATTGTGACTTTCAGTCTAAATATATGTGTACACTGTGTACTAGCACTGATCCATAAAGCCTTATGCAGCTTTAAAGCTACAGTAAATACCTTTTTGGGCTGAAGTAAATGATAGTGTGTTTACTGAAACATATTCAAGATGAAAACAAATGTGGGAAAAGAGATTAGTGACAGCAGCTAAAGAAATGTTGTCTCAGAAATGCAAGAAGGCATTAAATTCTGATAAAAGACTTTGATGGTGTTTTTTTGTTTGGAGCAACATGCACAAGGCGACCAGGGATGTGCATTAAGTAAATTAGGTACATTTTGATTTCATATTAGCTTTATGTTCTGTTACAAGTGAGTTTTTTTTATAGATTAAAAGTTGATGTGAAGGTCATAGATGGAATAGATGATTTCAGAAGATGACAGTACTTTGATATGGCTGAAGATGCCTTATTGATTATTGTAACCTCTGCTGGATTTCCCCTAATGGTCATCCCTTGGTCTTATTCCTTCAGTTAAACTTAGTTGCGACAAGACTGAATGTTATAAAATGAACAAAGAGCATTATTCAAACTTGACGCGATTAGAATTCATCAGTATCTACAAACAGCTTGACTTCTAAGCCAACAGTTTCTGACTTAACTTCTATATAAACAACAATGCGTAAACCCCTTCCAAGACAGATTAAAAATAATCAACTTTAAAGATTTAATCTCATGCAGTATATTTGAGTTACATCTTGTCCCAGTTTGTCCCTTTAGATATAACACACTAATCTCTAGCTGCAATCTCTCTGAAGAGTTTTGCCTTAATGATCCAATAATCTGATTGCGGCGTGTCTCATTATTCTCAGTGCATCAAGCATTTGTTCTGCCACACAAAGCTAATCAAGACTGTCCCTGTCCTTTTTGTTTTCCCAGCAGGAAAAAATGGAATACTGCCAGTGTTTGATCATCAGGTTTGGAGCAATGGTGAAATAGCATAACCAATGCAAGATGGCTGCCCACAGGATCAGAGTAACCAACAACAACAATGTGCTCCCTAGATGTAAATCAGAGGGCACTCTTATTGACCTTGATGAAGGAGTGACTGAGGCGAGTCTCATAGATGTCAAAGGTTAGTATAGTGTAGTGCAAGCACACTGCATTTGATTTGGTTGTGCCATATTCATTACAAATCAGCAATATCTTATTACAATATGTTTGTCTCTACAGTGCCTTCTCCCAGTGCCTTGCGTTTGGCCCCCTCAACATCGTTTGGAACTGCACGGGAAGTGGTCGCCATTAAGGATTACTCCCCATCCAGTTTTACCACTCTAAAGTTCTCCAAAGGGGATCATCTCTATGTGCTGGACACGTCTGGCGGAGAATGGTGGTACGCCCATAACAATCGAGAAATGGGGTACATCCCTTCGACGTACGTCCAGCCGATCAACTACAGGAACTCATCTCTGAGTGACAGTGGGATGATTGACAATCTTGGAGACTGCTCGGAGGAGGGAGCAAAAGAGCTGGACCTTCTGGGGGAGTGGACTGGAGTTTCGCTAAAGCCCTCCCTGCCTTATGACAACAACAACCCCTTCTCCATGCTTTCCTCAACTAACCCATTCCTTAATGGATCCATGGATGATGTTCTTGATCAGAACAGCAATGAGAAGGCGAACCAATGCAACAGCTTGGATTTGCTTTTCTTTGACTTGCCTTCAGCCCCCACCAGCAGCACAACAGGATACAGCAATAGTATCTTTGATGGAACATCCACCAGCACTGATTTCGAAGCTTTGTCGATGCTTCGCAAGGACAATCCCTTTTTTCGAAGCAAAAGATCTTACAGTTTATCAGAGTTATCTATTTTACAATCTCAGTCAAATCCTCCATTGCCTTCATCAGGGTTTTTTACAGGGCTTAAAGCTCCCTCGCCGGAGCAATTTCAAAACAGAGAGGACTTTAGGACAGCATGGTTAAACCACCGAAAGTTGGCACGATCTTGCCATGACCTTGAGTCTCTTGGGCAGAACCCAGGCTGGGGTCAAACACAACCAGTAGAGACCAACATTGTCTGCAAATTGGACAGCTGTGGAGGAGCAGTCCAGCTACCAGATACGAATATCAGTATTCATGTTCCTGAAGGCCATGTTGCAGTGGGAGACACTCAGCAAATCTCAATGAAGGCTCTACTAGATCCTCCCTTGGAGCTAAACAATGACAGATGCTCGACAGTCAGTCCAGTGGTTGAAATCAAGCTGAGCAACATGGAGATAAAGTCATTCATTACCTTAGAGATGAAGGTATCCGTTGCAACTAGAACTGAAAGCCAAAAGGCAGAGGTTTTGTGTGTAAGAAGTGATTGCAAAGAGGGTCCATACTCTCCTGTTCCGCATGCTTACATTTATGGTGATACAATTCAGGTTCAGCTGGACAACTTGGAGCCCTGCATGTATGTAGCAGTTATTGTCCAGTCCCAACATATTTCCTTCAATTCAACTGTTTGGGATCATATGATGAAGAAAGTTACACTGGGTCTCTATGGGCCAAAACACATTCATCCTTCTTTTAAGACTGTGGTGGCCATTTTTGGCCATGACTGTGCCCCCAAGACTCTTCTAGTTAGTGAAGTTGGGAAACAAGCAAAGTCTGCCCCTCCTGTTGCCCTACAACTATGGGGAAAGCACCAATTTATCCTTGCCAGACCACAGGACTTACAGATAGGCATGTACTCCAACATGTCAAATTATGAGGTTAAGGCAAATGAACAGGCTAGGGTTGTTCGTGGGTTTCAGATCAAACTAGGCAAGGTGAGTCGACTCATCTACATGATTACGTCTCGGAATGCAGATGAGATTTCTGACTTCACGTTACGTGTCCAAGTAAAAGATGATCAGGATTGCATTCTTGCACAATTTTGTGTTCAGACACCACAGCCGCCGCCTAAAACTGGGATACGGAACAGCGGCCAGAGGCGATTCCTAAAGAAAAAGGAAGTTGATAAAATAATTTTGTCTCCTCTGGCCATCACCACCAAATACCCACAGTTTCAAGAGCGATGCATTACCAACTTGAAATTTGGTAAATTGATCAAAACTGTTATCAGGCAGACCAAGAATCAGTACTTGCTGGAATATAAAAAAGGTGATATTATTGCCCTACTCAGTGAGGAGAAGATCAAACTCAAAGGACAACTATGGACCAAAGAGTGGTACATTGGATACTATCAGGGAAAGATTGGGCTTGTACATGTAAAAAATGTGCTTGTCTTGGGAAAGGTCAAGCCTATTTACTTTTGTGGGCCAGATCTTACAACCACAATGCTGATGGAACAAATCCTGAAGCCCTGCAAGTTTCTCACTTACATTTACGCCTCTGTGAGGACAATACTTATGGAAAATCTGGGAAACTGGCGAGCATTTGCTGATGCTCTGGGCTATGTGAATCTCCCTTTGACATATTTTTGCAGAGCAGAGCTGGATAGTGAACCAGAGAGGGTTGCATCAGTGCTAGAGAAACTAAAGGAAGATTGCCTCAACGTGGAGACCAAGGAGAAAAAATCTTTTCAGAAGGAACTTATGACAGTAAGCTTCTGTGTGTGTTGGTTTGTCTGAACTGCATAGTTTAAAAACTCCTGTGGTTGTGTTTGCTTTTTGAATGCAATGTCCCTGTCCTAAATGGATAACTATTCGAAATTTGTCCACAAAGTATTTGATTTAAACCCGTTTTTATGCAGTCCTGCTTATCTGCGTTTTCTCTTATTAATGCTTGGGGCTAATTCTGATGAGAGTGCACTTAGCTTCTCTCTGCAGCCTTTCTTATCTTTACAGCTGTGGAAACCTGCAAGTACAGCAGCCAGAACCCTGCTTTGCTCACTCGAATTCTGACTGAAAGAAAGATTGCGCTTGTATTAGTTTTTTATCACCGGGCACAGGATGTCCGGGGCCTGTAATGTACAAGCTGCCTCTGTTTAATCTACAAAATGTCCAGCAATATAAACTCTTTGGAGTCTTTAGAGAATTAGCTCATCTAAAAATTTAAATTCTGTCTTTTGCTCACCACTTTTGCTCATGTCATTTCAAATCTTTATGGCTTCCCTAAACATGAATTCAAATTTTGCACTGGCCCTTACAAAATGGCTTTGCATGACTGCATATGGAAATCTTTCTAGGATTTGAAAGTACTGAGCACTTCACTTTTTTGGGTGATCTACTCCTTTGACTCAACAACACTATTGTTGACAGAAACACAATATTGGAAAAGAACACAGAATAGAGGAAAAGGACAGCTGGAAATATTGACAGTGTAGCCATTTCTACCTTACACACTCTGTCTACTAGCATTGACCGGTATCCCATTTATAAGTAAACAGGTTAGCGCCCCACTTCTGTCAGCTTAGGGCTTGCAGATCTGAGGAGATGGTGCGTGTAAAAAGATATGTGTTATCACTTGTTCAGGCTGGACAGCGAAAGAGAGAAAAGATAAACTAATTCCTGTTTTATCTTTAGCAAAACGTTAGCTTTAGCATCTTATCTTGGATAAACAATACAAATGCCATTTTTTGCTACATTGCTGGGTATTCTGACTATTGCCTGACCTCAGTGCTAAAGTGATATATCCCTGACTTGAGTCGTCGTTTTATCTTTCCTTTGGCAACAGGCAGAGCTTTTGTTCAGTTTAAATTATTCAAGACTTGAGTGGGTGGTTAGCGTCTGTTACAGCGCATAACACCTTAGCCATCATTCTCATCTCTTTCAAAGTGTTTCTGTATATTTCTCCTTGCTGAGAGGGAGCTTCATCATTGTTTCCCCTCCGTGCTTCAAATGCTGGCACATTCATCAAGTAGAGATGAAGCTATTATTCCCAAGGCCTGACGTCATAGGATAGCCACTTGTCTTTTGTGGGAGTGAATCGATTTTGAAATTGCAGCCTGTAGTCCCTGATGGACACCGGCCTTTCCTTGCCTCGCTCTTGCTATTATTTAGCGATTTGTCTTTTTGAGTTTGGCAATTATGCCCAATGCTTCTCAGCCTGGTGACATTTTGAGTTGTGCAGACAATGAGATGGAAGAAATTTTGCTCAGCGTTAAGTCTGACAGGCCAGCTATTAAGCTTAGCATGGCAATTTATAGGTCTTTCAAGCTAATACCCTTCTGTATTGTGATTTAACAATTCTGTATGCTGCCTCAGTATCCTCATTTACAGTTAGCATTCCACACACGCAAATGCGCTTAGCCTAAATCCATAGATATATGACTTTTCCTATTAAGCCAAGTTTTATCAAGTCATAAATGGCAGCTTGCCACCTTTACTCAGCAAGTGGTGCATTTTCGAAGTTAGGTGGTTGACTAGGCATTCTGGAAGCTTCCAAAGACTGAAAGAGCTTGGCAGCTGCCTCAGCCATATCTAAACACCTCTAAAATAAAACCAAACAGCACGGGGGCACTCCAAGGCTATCAGGCTAGTAAAGAAAACACGCTTAACTGAGCCATTTTGATGTGCTTGGTTTAAATATTTGCAGTAGAAAGAACTGGGGTTATCGCCAGCTAACAGCGAGACACTTTTTTTAGGGGGGGTTGGTGCAGCTTCTTTTGTGTAAATGTCACTATAGTTGCATAGCCAGTGCTTTTTGTTGGTAGATAGTTTATTTGTACTTAAATTAACGAGGAGCTCTGTAATCTGTAGCTATTTCTAGAATCTATTAGGTGTATTTTATCTCAATTTGCTGACAGAAAGCTGACAGTGTTGTCTCTTCGTCTGGCCGTCTCTGCCCCTAAGGGTTAAATAATGCATTTATAAGAGATTTCCAACAGATTTTGCCTGAGGACTGTCTGAGCCCTGACATTTTTCTCAAATAGCCGTGGTGTGGTGGGACACATTTTACATGCTGCTTTAGAAATCAATGTGAAACATGACCTTCACCTCTCCCTGCCCTCTGGTAGCATGGCTAAAATTAGATGATTTTTCTGTGACTCTTCGATCATAACCGCAACACTCATTTTACAGTCATTATTGTAAGTGGAAGTTGTATATTGACACTTTATGTGGCTGCTGCTGTATTCAGCAGTATCGTATAGCTCTATTGAGTTACAAAGGAAAAAGCTGAGACTTCTCACTCTCTCTCTCACCTACTTGCATTCTAATCTGCATACTATCTTGAAATCCGAACAGTATGCAGGTTTAAAGCCTGTGGTTCTAAATGAGTATGTTAAAATGATATCAGCAAGGAACTCATTTGAGTTCATACGTCTTTGGAGTCTTTTTTACTTGCACAACAAAAAAAAGAGTTTGTGACTCATGTATAAACTTTTAAAGTTAAGAAATATCGAATATTAATGATAGATTAAATTTAAAACAATGTTTAAATATTAACACTGAAGCTGTGTTAGATTTCATAGAAGTATAACACAGACATCTTTAGCAGGATTTAATTACCCTGCTGAAAAAAAAACAAAAAAACAGCTAAAACCAGCCTAGGCTGGTTGGCTGGTTTTAGCTGGGAGACCAGCCTGGTCTTAGCTGGTTTGAGTTTGTCAGCAAGCTGGTTTTAAAGGGGTTTTGGCCACATTTCCAGCCTGCCAGGGCTTAGCTGGTTTGGGGTGGGAGACCAGCTGGAATGACCAGCCTAAACCAGCTAAGACTTTTTCAGCAGGGTAGCATCTTTTTTTTTTTTTTTTTTTAAGAAACCTTTAAAAATTAACGAGAATGACATGAATTTAGCCACATTTTAGAAGTTTTGTTGGATTTGAGCTAATGCATGCTATAAATGTGTACTTGTTATATACTAATTTATGTTGTGAACCGATTTTGCTAGATACTAATGTTCAGATTTGTTAGCATCTAGCACAATTAAATGTATTTCAAAATACTAGCATACTAGCTTGAGTTGCTCACGTCAAATAAGTACACACTAGGGCTTTTCACACTTGAAATTGTTAACCCAGGGTTTGCGGTGTTACTGTACCTGATTGGACGTACGGCAAGGTGCAGGCAAACCTGCCACTTCCAGTTATGCTACCAGTT
>JAUMHR010000082.1:4049151-4061709 GCA_032361145.1 Enteromius fasciolatus
ACGCGTCTTTACCCGGGGTTAAAAGCGGTGTTTAGAACGCAGATAACCCGGGGTTAAGCACAGTGTGAAAAGCCCTACAATGTGTTAGCATGTCCAAATAGCATTCATCACAGTAACATTTTCAGAAACGTATTTCGAGACTTTGACTTATGCTAACCACGTTACAACATAAATGAATCAAAATCATTTAGAGTTATTACTAAAAGTCATCAGATTGTTATCAAGACCTTCCGTAATAAATAACATCTCACAACTGAGATCAAGCCGGTTTTGTTGACAGATGTCATTTATTTCCTACAGTTACTTTTTTCCCTCTGCACAGCGAGTTTTGACAGCAGACATTTGCCGTCAATTTATTTCCTTAACCCCCCAGACAACAAGCCACATTTACCTCACAGCTCTCAGTCAGGTCTGTCTGATCTGGTGTCTTGTGGTGCCAGCGGTGAATTTTGGCAGGTCTAATCTGTCTGATGATGGGGGAAACCAGGTGATGGGAGGATGCCAAGGGAGGCCAGTATAAATCCAGCAGCTATGATTCGTTTTCCACGGCATGATAGAGGCTGTGATGGATCACTTGGTAATTGAACGTTTGAGATATCATACCATCACTCCCTGAAATGAAAGTTAATGGGAGAGAGTCGGTTGCGAATATGAGAAGATTATATTTAAAATGAACTTGATGTTGCAGTGTAAATATATTTGCTATCACTAAAATATCAGGGACCTTTAAATAGTTTTTCTAGACCTGAAAAAGTTATTAAATAAATTGAAGTAATAGAAATTTCAGTGACACTTTACAATAAGGTCCCATTATTTAATGTTAGTTAATGCTTACTGTTAGTAAATTTTACTGAATTCAATTATTTTGTTACAGTGTTATTAATCCATGGTAATGTTAGTTAGGTAAATAAAATTATAACTTTTAATTATTTGGTAATGTTAGTTTGGGTTCATTAACTAATGTTTAACAGATACAAAGTTTCATAAATGTATTAGTGAATGGTGAAATCAAACATTAACTGAGAATAATAAATGCTTAATTGCAAAATTATTAATGTATGGCACCTTATTATGAAGTATTTTTAATATCTGTAGAAAATACAATCTTAAAATCTAGGATCACTGCTGAAAAATTTGCTGATTATATTATGTATTCATTATAGATTATATTAATTTGAACATTCTGACATTATGGTAATCTAACATTTTCTTTTTAAAAGATCATAAAACTCTTATTTAAATTAGATTTTATGTCAGATATAAAATATGTTCTTAAGAACCTTGCTTCACTTCTGTGGTCACCATTTAATTTTATTATGCAGAACAAAATAGTCCTTTCGTGCTCCACAAAAGAAAGTAAGTCATACCGAAAGACATCAAGGCTGAGTAAGTGATGAATTGTCATTTTTTGGATGAACTATTCCTGTAATATGTTGGCCAGGATGCAGAACAAATCTGATATTATACATTCTCCCGCACAAGAAAAAAGCCTTTCAACTAGAAAATAAAACTCTGCTCATTATTCTTGTCACTTGAGAGATAGAAAATCCTTGGCGGGTTCATTTTATGCAGTTTTACAACCAAGAAAGAAAATCTTTCGTCTTCCTCCCACTCATCAGCTTCTCCCCCCTACTGTTTCTTTTCTTTCTATCTTTTTTGCCTCCCATCTCTCGCTAAGCAGGCATCTAAACTGTAGAAAACGAGATGCCACCGTTCCTAAGCTCACAGGTCAATTTCATCTGCCCATCAATCTCGTCAGGTTGTCTCCGGGGAAAGTGGACGATATTGTGCCGAGGTCGAGCGGCGCCGCAATCCCATTTTAGAGCATGTCTCTTATACTCAACAATTCAGCTGCTATTCCGACACCCTTAATGGGTTTTTCTTAGTGATTGGAACTTTCCTGTAAAACCTTAAATTGGTTTCAATGCCACTTTCAGGCCTGAAACCCTGAGGATCAGTCTGTCCCGTTATAGTAAGTTTCTCTCCGAACTTGAAGGCTACTTCAGTCATTGACGTGATGTTTTTCATTCATGAAACTGAACTGGACGTTCTTATCAGATGTAGTTTGTGATTAAATCTGACAGAACAAGACTCTGAGAAGTCCAGCCAAGTCCTTGAGTCTTTTATACTGAGTTAGCAAAAATAGCGAAATATGGGTTAGCATGCTAGCACACTTTGCAAGCAGTATAGAGCATTTTAGCAGCGTGTGCAGAATATCAATGCAAACTGGTGTTTATTTAACAAAAATAATAGTTGTATGCAATTCCATAACCAGTGATAGACATTTTAGCATCAGTGCATTATAGGTAATCGTTTAAGTACGTGTCTTAAGTGCATAGTAGGAGTGGGTGATGTGATCAATCATATATCTCATGATATAATGAGTAATTTTACTTCATGTTACCGATATGCATCGTAATATATAGTTATTTTTACTTTAAATAAGGCATTCATGAAATAAAAAAAAATATATAATTCTTGGCACAAGTTTAAATATCACAACAAACTAATACTATAAAAAAACTCGCCGAGTAATCAGTCAGCAATTACATAAGAACAAAAAAACTAATTACAAGCAATTAAAAAAAAAACAACAGTAAATTTTGTTGTTTAAAGGAATAGTTCATCAGAAATTTTAATTATGCCATAAACTACTCGCCCCCAAGCCATCCTATGTGTATATGACTTTCTTCTTTCAGATGAACACAGTCTAAGATTTTTTATTTTTTTATCCTGTACAGATTACATTATATGTCAAGTCAAAAGTCAGCCAAGAAGCCCGAACTCGACGCTCTCGTAGAAGTCAGTTACTTACATTATAATTTAAACAATTGAAATATGTTTGTTACAAAAACCCATCAACCTGCTTAAGAGGACATGGGATAACCCCCCGCAGGCATAAAGGTTAACTTTACGATGCAGTACTTGCGGATATATCCAATTTATGGAGCTTCCAAATGATTGCCACCATCCACCAGCATTACCAAGCTTGAAAGAGCCAGGATAAAAAAGAAAAAAAGAAAAAGAAAACTCTGGCTGTGTTCATCTGAAAGAAGTAAATCATATATACACCTAGCATGGCTAGATTACGGTGTAATTTCCGTCTCTGGGTGAACTATTATTTTAACATCAATAACAGGCAGGAGAAATACTAGACTGCTGTGACTTTAAGAGCTGCCCAGATCAAATATACGGTTACACATGTTATTTCCACTTAAAAAGTAAATAACTGTGTTTACAAGGACACTTGCGAAGACGGGCATTTTGATACATACAAGTGTGTGTTTTACCATTCAAGTCCTTTAAATGATTGCATTTCAACAGCTCAAAATCCCTTGGTTTTTAAACAGCAAAGCTTAAAAACGTGCAAATGATAAATCTTCATGGCCACTTAGCACAGCAACGTCGCATGAGCTTAACCGCAATCCAGTATATCACCCAAACTTTGTGCAAAGTATATGCGCTTTCAGTATGCTCGTGCTATTATGTTTGAATGTTTGTTTTTATTGAAAATATGTAAATTAGACTAGTTTCTGTATAATGTTGTATGTGTATATACATATTTTCTTTTTTCTTGCTCTCATTTCTTTATATTTATGAACCTTTGAATTTCACCTCCGATATTTACCTACATAATGACACCATCCCAAATCCAATCATCTTCCCATTTGTATACTTAAGCATCTCAATAAGCTTGACATCTAAAGTCTGATGTTATGAGAGCTGTGTTTGATAACACTGTGGTATAGCGGCTGCTAGGCAGTTTATTCAGATTTGCTCTATTCCAAACGCTATCATCGTTCTAGCCTCATTAAAGCAGTTGCATTCCGAACAGGTGGCCCCCTGGCCCTCCGGAATGTTCCATGTTCTAATTCCGGAACATTCCTTTGTGATGGATAGGCCAACGAATTCTGATCATGCCTGAGGTCCCGTTCCTTCACCATTCATCATTTTCTTTATTAAGCAGGTAATTCAGGAGGTATTCTGGTCCGATTGGATACGGCCGAAATGCTCTTGTTACATTCCAGTCGCGCTCTAGCTGGGACTTTACATTCCTTCGAGTCTGGAATCTGGATAGGAATTCTGGTCAGGCGATGTTAAGTCAGATTTTAATCAAAAAGATGGATAGGAAGCAGTTCATGCTTTAGCAGACATCTAATTAAATTTTCATGTTCATTTTTCCCAAGTCTTCATACCAAAACATCCAATCAATTATGCTTTCATGTGACTTCTTTTGTCTCAGACTACCCTATTAGTGGAAACTCTTTATGGTCTTTCCAGTAAAACAAACATTGCAGACTGAAACATCATTCCCATTGTTTATAGAGTTTTCGGAAAGACTTACAAAGATGAAAAAGCTCAGGAAGTGAATACATAAATATAAGTCTATTGAGAGAGCACCAGTTCACCAAACCATCTCTGGAAATAGACTCTTGACCCTGGGCTGACTAGACGCATTCAAACAGTAAATAAACAATCCATTTTAGAGCCAATTCTTTCTGACATGGAGTAAAATACCATTGGGGACTCATTTAGAAATCCGATTGCTATCGACTCTTTGAACCAGTTGTTTTTTAGTGAATCAAAAACTAGCATGTGTCTACCTGTGTAGACTGATTCCCAAATAAATGATTCTTACACACCAGTTCTTTTAGCCAATCAAAAATGTACAATTTAGTCCTATTTTAAATTAATCAAAAACACCATTAATGAGTCTTTTGAACCAAATCTTGAATCAAAACTTACAGTATAGTGTAAAGGAAAATGGGTCTCACTCACTAAACGTGTGTACGCACAATATTTTGTGTGAAATGTGCGTACAGATGTTTTCACGAATAAATCATGATTCATCAAAAACCTTTGTACTAAAATGTACGAAAAAATTCAAGAACAACTACACGTACGCAATAATCATGTACGCCCGGGCCCTTATAAGCATGTATAAAGAACCCTATATATAATCATATATGTTATTCATAGGGTGGTTGAAAAGTAAAAAAACATAAAAAAATTTATAATACAACAAAACTAGAGGTATAAGGAGAGAGAGTACACAGAAATGTTTGCTGAGACAAACATAAATAGCACTTTTTTACTGACTTCCACCTCCGATAGCAAAACCTCATGTTTATTATCGTTAAAGTTATTTTTTTTGTCTTTTGTTTCGTGTCATTTTTTTTTTTCTCTGCACGAGTGGCGCTTTGCGGAAAGCCCTTATATGGAGCTAGTTTGGGGCATGTATAAAGCAAATGACTAACCTTGTGCAAGCAAATGTGCGTATAACTACGAAAAACGTACGCAGTTATTAGTGAATGAGACCCATTGTCCTCATACGCCCCAACTGGTGTAGTCCAATTCCTCAAGCAGTAATTCTACGGTGATTATTTTTTTTTAGCGAAAGTTTAAGTTTCGTAACAAATACAACTGGTCTCGACTGATTCCTCAATGATTGACTCTTATTAGTATTTTTAGTGAATCAAAACAAAGTACTGCGTCGCCTACGTACTCCCAGTTATTCCCAGGGTTGTTTTTTTGTGCAAACAAAACCATATTGTCTGTAAATTTGAAGCTATCTTTTTAGTAAGGTTTACAATATGTTGCAGAGGTTATGTAAATACAATTGCATGTTTGAAATCTTCGCAAGTAATTATCTGAAAAACTCATCTGTCATTGATTAAAGGTTAGCTGGGATGTTGTTAGGAGAAGTAATGCAATGCTGTACATTTCTTGCAAGCGTTTATGCGAGGTGAGGCTTCCAACAATAAATTACTAAGCCATTTGGCAAGAAAGAAAATTACCCAGGGCTGTTTGACTGAGCGTATTTTTCCCTCTAATGACTGTGACATTTTGCCATCTCATCCCAAATGTCAGGATTCAGCAGACCTCTTGGGTGCTTTCAGCGAGAGTCTTCTCTTGGCTGAGAACGCATCGAGGGCGTTTGCCTGGATGATCAGGCATGGATTGGTCCACAATCAAATTAAAACGTGCCGAAAATGAGATGGAGAAAGAAAGATTAAGAAAAGCTTTGGAAAAAAGGAATAGATGGAAATTGCTTTTCCAGAAATGCATTACGGCTCTTATACAAAAGACGATTTGCATCCTGTTGTGTCAGATACTGTCACGGCAAATATGTGGCTGCCATCACAAGAGAATGAATATATGCAAATACAAACATATTTAGTATATGTGCGTGTATAGCATTTTAATTACTGTAATTATTTATATAGGCATTTATAGTTTAGATGGGTGCTTTCCTATATAAAATCAAAAGGTTTTTTTTTTTATTATTATTGTAATTATTATTTTTTATTATTATACAGCTCTCTGGAATGCTTGATTCTGATTGGTCAGTCGAGACATTTGCAGGTTCGTTCTTTTCAAATAATAACCGCTCCAAAGTAATAACGCATAGCCGGTACTACTTTGTATGTTTAAAATCCCTCCTCGCCAACAAAGATTACTGTTTGGTGCCATCTTGTGAAAAACACTGGACAACATAAGGTGCAATTTAATACTAGTAAATAACTAAAATACATCCGTTATTATATATTCATAAGTAGATGTTATAAATTGTCTTACTAACGTTTGAATGTTAGTCATGTGGTACTATATCGTTTCGCGGAAGGATGAAAACTTAATTTAAAACAAATATGCCAATAAAATGTTTCAAATTCATATTCATGTCCATTTTTTTTTCTTATGTGGCAAGTAGCCGTATAATAAGCGGGATAATGCAGAGGCAGCCGGTAGTTATCGAGAAATAAGCCCCTTCAGCGTGATACAAGATCCTGATCACACTGTCCGGGCTTATTTCTGCGATAACTACCAGCTGCCTCCACATTATCCCTTACTTAAAGTTCACCACCGTGTAGTTTGATTAAATGTTTTGGTACAAAATTTCCAATTACCATTCGCAATTTTATTTAAATGATTTTTATTTTAAAAGTTTTTTATTCCAGTTAAAATAGATATTAATGTGTATACATGTATTGTATTTTAATTATTTGTTTTAATTGTGTATATATATAGTCATTTATATAAGAAAGAATTTATTTTTAAAATATACATATTATACGGATATATGTAAATATTATCTAGAATTTTAAATAAAATGAAACAAAATTAAATGTTAATTAAATTATTTAACTTGTATAATAAGTTAATATAAAACACCTTATTTATGCAAATACACATATTAATATAAATTATATAAAAATAAACATTGTGTTTTGCATTTAAACATTGCATTTTAAAATATTTTATGTTGATGACTATATGAATAAAATGATTACAATATACATGAAATATAATTATATGTATAAACTGTATTGTGGTACCTACTCAAAACTATTTTTTGCTTCTGTGGGCATTTTCTGGCCTTTTTCCCCTTGGACTAAAGTACCTGTCATTTAGGTTTAGATTTACAGAAGCTTTCTAAAGTTGTGGTAAAGAATATTAATGCGTTCCTTAAACAAAAGATTTCTCTGCTGCAGGGGAATTACTCTGAAGTCACAGCTTTATCTCGCTTTTGAAGCCATGCTCCCTTCTTCTGGAAGTTTCCACCTCCCTCATCTCACTTATACTTGTACAATATCTCATAATGCAGTGAAAAGGAAGTCATCAACATTATTTACCCAACAGGGAAGCTGTTCTCATGATTGTATACATCTTATCATCTCGCTGAAGTTCTCTCGTGGCTCTAGTTGTGCTTTTCTTTCCTCTCTTCCCTTCTTCGGCATCGAGCATGAAGGAGAGCGGGGGATTACCGCTCCATTCTGCCGGACCCCAGGGGTCCCTTCTCATTCCAAACATGGCTGTGTTTGTGTGTGGGGCAGGAAACCGGGTCGGTCGGGTCCTTTGAAGGGTTCAGTCACTCATCCGTGGAGGCCACAGAGCAAAGGCTACAAATTCCTGACCTTGCATTTTTTTTGTTTTCGCATCTTATCCGTTCTTGCTTCATGACTGGATGGATTGTTGTTCTCCCTCCACACCTGGACATTTATTTTAAAACGCATTTGACTTGGCATCAATCAGATTTTACTCCTGTGGGAGATTAGATCATGTTCAATAGAGTGTGTACTTGGAGGAATGTGTGTTATTACTGGCTGCTTTTAACGTATCTGGTTTAATTTTAAGCGGTTTTGCATGAATATATGTGGTCCTTAGTGGTGCGTTATATTATTTATGCAGGAAAAGCTCATAAATATTTAAAATATTACATTTCTAAAATTAATATATTTATTATCTGCACAGAAATGTTGTTTAAAAGTTTGGGGTCAGTAAGACTCTTTTTAATTGTAGAGGATACATTAAATTGATCAAAAGTGACAGATCTGAAGACATTCATAATCTTATATATTTAGTTTGAGCTTTCTATTCATCAAAGGATCCTGAAGGAAATGTATCAGTTTATATTATTGTCTCAGAAAATTTTAATTAATATACATTTATTATTTTTTATGAAATATTTATCCAGAATATATATATATATATATACATAGTAGTAAGTGGTGTTAGTAAGTTTATATAATATATATTATTATTATATAAACTTACTAACACTTAATATATATTATTTGTCTTTTTTTGCAAGGGGGTGTTAAATTTATCAAAAGTGCCAGATCAAAAGAAATGAATAATGTTAGAAAAAGACTTCCAAAAATGTTTCTTGAGCAGCAAATCAGCAGATTATAATGATTTCTGAAGAATCATGCGACACTAAAGAATAATAGAGTAATGATACAAAAAATTCAGCTTTATTCTCGCATGAATAAATTACACTTTAAAATATAAGAAAATAGAATTTTTTTTTTTTTTGGACAGGACAGGAAAGGTATGATATGGAACATTACTGTTTTCATTATTTTATTATACATTTTGGAATATATATTAAAAATAAATGAAAAATATTTTATCTCAATTTCTTTGTAGTGAATTTGAATGACATGCATGAAAATATACAATTATTCATAATAAATACATGGCAAGTGTTAAAACAGCTTCACGTTATATATAGAAATTCAGTTGTCATGGTACATAACCACATCAGGTCTATTTATGCTAATATGTTGTTGTCTATAATGGTGCTAGAAGATCTCCAGTCATGTTTTGAAGACCTCAATATAGCACCCTATAGAACAAGCTTCCTAATAACTGTTCTAATGAAACTCTTTAATGGTGTCATTGAGATATAATGCATATAATTGTATGCAGGGCAGCAGTAATATGTTAATGATGTTGCTTGTAAAATATAAATTTAAAAAAACTTCAAGGTCAAGTGTGACTTAAAATATTAGTGAAATTGCAGTGCAATATTTCAACCTTTGTGTGAAGCTGATAAATTACATTTTCGTCCAGCATTTCTTGTTATTCTTGGATGTTTGCAGGTGCTTTATAAATGTATCTGTCTCTTACTCAGGCTCTTTTGAAGATCGATTGTCAGGGATTGGTTGCCCGACTCATAATGGACTTTGTGTTGCTGACGACGGCAGTGGAAGTGGCGCCTCGCTGGAGGGAACTCGCCGAAAAGCTCGCCCATGTATCCAAGCAACAAATGGAGGCCTACGAGGCTCCACATAGAGACAAAACCGGGATGGTGGACAGTGAGGTGAGGACACGAAACCTCCTTTCAGTATAGAAGAGTACAGTTCTTCAGGGCTGTCAAAAAGAAAAAAATCGAATCAAATTTATTTTAGGTGTTCATCAGGCAGCCTTATGATTTTTTTTTTTTCTGATGTTTTTCAGAAATTTTGACAGCCCTATATATCCAACCCAGTCTCACGGCAATTCATACATATTTTACGAGGTGGCTGATTCGTACAAATGCGTATAGCCTGGCTCATACGAATTTATACGAGTAAATTCGAGTAAATTTATACGAGTTGCCAATTCGTATGCATTTGTACAAATTACCTACACCTAACCCTGCCCCTAAACCTAACTGTCTCTTGGGTTTGGACATATCGTGCAAAATCGTATGAGTGAGGTTGTACGAATTTGTACAAATTAGCATGATTTTGCCGCCTCATACGAATACGTACATATTCGTAAATTCGATAAAATTGTATAATCTCTATTTATCTGATCTCCATTTTAGGCCATGTGGAAACCAGCCTACGATTTCCTGTTGACATGGGCCGCTCAGATCGGCGACAGTTACCGCGATGTCATTCACGAGCTGCACATGGGCCTGGACCGGATGAAGAATCCAATCACCAAACGCTGGAAACACCTCACCGGCACGCTTATCCTTGTCAATTGCCTCGACTTGCTTCGAAGCTCCACCTTCAGCCCCGCCCCTCAGGATGACTTCGCCATTTAGCCCCTCCTCCTCCTCACAAATCAGTTCCGGCATCACCTCAGAAGACTGTACTGAACTTTTAACGGATGTACACTTTTCTATGTCACCGTCAGCTGTGAGTTTACCTCAATCCAATAGCCGAGAGGACTTCCTGTACCCTGCCCACGTCCATATAAGGGCAGGCAGAAAGCCAATAAAGCCAAAACACATTAGTGTTTAAAGTGTAGCTATTTTTCGAGATTTCAGAAGGCATTTTTATCAGTTTTCTTGATTGCGATATCTATATTTTTTTATACCAGATGGCACAAAGGAAATTTTTACGATCACTTTGGCGTTTTTCAAGAACAGTTTTTGGTTTTTTTCAGAAAAAAATCAGATTTAATCTTTGTTCGTTATTGAAAACGAAGGTCTATTTTGTGACGTCACATTTACCCATGTTTGTCATGGTCTGGGTGATTTCTGTATTTCGTTGCCAAACGTTCAAGCCTTCAACATTTGTATGCCCCCCCACCCCGATGGATCACTAGAAGCACGAAACACTACAAACAGGTTACATGAGACAAAGGAGCATATGGCTTATTAATGAGATGGTAAGTTCAGACTGTGGCCCATGTGTGTTATCCCTTCAAGCTTCAAGCAGAATTTGTGAAGTTTGCATTTGTGAGACCAGATATCGCACCGTGTACTAGGTATTAAATTGCAGTGTTGCTTTAGTGTCAATTGTGAGTCATTCATTCAGTGTTTTTGTTCAGTCAGATGAATAAATAAACAGACCATAGCGTGATTTTATTTATGCCTATGATTTATAAATAACTTTTCGTACCTACAGTTTTTCCACTTTTAGACTTTTCTTTTAAAGGTTTTTTTTCCCCTGGTTTTGAATAATAATAATAATTTGTTTTACGTCATGTACATGTCAAGGAGATTTTGTGCTGTTTTTTTGGAGCAGCATGTAGGGATAAAGTGAATGTATTTAAAATATATATTCTGTGACATAGGGTTCTGTCACATTCATAACTTGTTTTTGTGTTAGCTCTTTGAGATGTTTGAAAAGTTATAATTCACACAGTCTTAGTTGCAGCCAAATGTTTAGCAAGAATAAAAATGAAACATGCTGTCCCATGTTGTTCCCATGGATTCAATAAAGCAGCTGTAAATTTGACTATTTTTCGACTATTTGTCTCACAATTAAGAATTCATTTCAAATTATCACTTTATTCTTATTGCAATAATGGACTATTTCTACTTGCTACTTTCAAAAGTGCAACTTTATATCTGACGTATTTCTTGTTGTTTATCATGATTGCGATGTCACAATTGCAAAGTCATTTTGATGCTATTGCATCCGCCTCACAATTCACTTTGTCGTTACTGCAACTTTTGTTTATTAATCCAACATTTTTTTTGCAACTTCATTTTCTGTCATTGTGACCATTTCTCATAATTGTGACCGTATCTCATGCAATGACAATTTGATTATTGCAACTATCACACAAATGGGAATATATTTTCCTGTTATTCCCAATATTTCTCGTAATAGTGACTTTACTGTATATCTCAAATTGTGACTTAATTTCCTGTTCCTGCAACTATTTCTCACAATAGCAACATATTTTTGTGTTCTTGCTGCTATCTTACATTTGGGACATAAAATGCAACTTATTTCTCACAATAGTGACATCACAATGTAACTTTCTTATTTTAAAATGTTAGAATTGCTAATCCTTTATTTAGTGTTGCTCTGTCAAGCTTTCATTAATATCATGAAATATGAAATAATATGATATGATGACAGCCTCAGTGCGTAACTCGGTTTGTTTGAGTTGTATGCATTCAAAGAGTGTGAGTGTTGCAGTCTTTGTTTCTGACCTCCACCAAATCTGCAAGCAGCTTTCTGCATCCCTAAGCACTTCAATAGAGCTGACTGTGAAAAATCAATTTACACTATATTTAAATAGCTAAATTAATTACAAGCAAGTCGAGTAAGCACTATAAAATCAAGACCGTTTTATTACAATAATAATAATAACAATCATCATAAACACATCAAACCATGGCAGCAAATGCTGTCTCCATTATGAATAAATAGTAGGTCCAGTCCTGGATGCTGATTGGTCGATACAGAGTTCCAGCTGTGCTAAATTGCACATTATAACAGCTATGACACATGCAAAACACCTGGGGCCTATTTCAGAAAGGAGGTTCAAACAACTCTGAGTTTAAACTTGAACTCTGAGTTGATCAACCCAGAGATTAGA